>SNQJ01S0052210.1:14081-38864 GCA_010110895.2 Picea sitchensis | reverse complement strand
TCAACTCTTGACAAGGCAATTCGAAATTCTCTTCATGGTGGATAATGTTACACGTGCCAACGCACTAGATCAATACATTTATATCATTTGTAATATTATGAATATTGTGTGTTTTTGTCTCATAGGAATTGTATATTCAACCTAACTTTTGCTAGATGCCTTGACTTTTTCTCATGGATCACAAGGTTTGACTAGGCTCACAGAGGTTGTACATTCCCCCTAAATTTTGCACTAGTTTGTCTATGCTCACAGAGGTTGTACGTTCCCCCTCACTTTTTCACTAGACTGTCTATGCTCACATAGGTTGTATGTTCCCCTTGAATTTTGCATTAGACTCACATAACATCTCGTTCATCATGACTTTTGGTTTGACTCACAAAGGTTGTATGTTCCCCCTGGCTTTTGTCAATACCTCACAAGACTGGTTGATTCTCCAAATCTCCCTGGCTAGCCTCAGGGTGGCCCATATGGCCTCTCATTGGAGAATGATTGTCGATGCTACCAAATTTAACAATTGTAACACACCCAACCTCTAGCTGAGCAACATTACATGCGAAAAACACATTTAAACGTAACGTTTTCTACTTATTAATTTCACGTAGCTTACCAGTTATAGATCACACACAAATTTAACCATGTTGAATGATGCCACAATTCTAAATGCACATAACAACATATATTAAAACATGAAATGCAACTACTCAAGAAAATAGCAAACACACAACATTCATATAAACCATTTACACAGTGGAATATCACAATCAATACAATAGATAACTTATTTGTTTATAACTAACCAACTGGATACATATGAAAGATGAACCTCCCATCGATAGACATTATTGTTCATTTTGTCTCAACAATAATCCACCCTTGAGCTGAGGCTATGAGTCCACAAGGATATTCGGCCCTCTTTCTATCCACTCTCAACACACAGCATCCCCAAAACCTAGGTTTCTCTCTCTTCCTCACAGCTTGCACAACCCAAGGAATGGGATCCCCCTTCACTGCACATAGTCTTGTGAGCCTTCCCACTTCCCTCTAGGGATACAGTGCATATTACTTATCAAGAATCCTCCTAGCTACTCCAGGAGTGCTCTCAACATCCCTCACAAGGCTCTTGAGTCATTTTCTCAACATAAAAACGCTTCGCAGGCTTACATCCCAATTGATAGGCACACATGCCTCTTTCTCAACATAAAACAAAACCCAAAAATGGTTTCCTTCAATCCCAACATGGTTGGTGCTCTTCCCAACACTCATCTCCTCTCTTGTTGTCCAAAATATGCAAGTAAAAACTGCTCTCGATACAAAAATGTGACTATCTAGAAAACTTCCCCCTTGGCCATACAAATTTCCTCTATTTGTTTTCTTGTTTGACTTGACTTAAACTCTTCCCCAAGATTATTGTACCCATACACATGCTCTCCAATAACTATTGGATGAGACTCCTCACACCCACCCTCCTACAAGAGTTTAATGATTGGCTTTAGGAATACTCAATAACAAATAGAAGGTTTACAAAATGATAATTCAAGAATGTGGGCTTGGATTAATACCCATGAGTAATTCCCCCTTGGACCCCTCTGTCTTGTGGAATCATAGCCCCCCCCCCCATTGTTCTTTATCATTTTTGTATCGTGGCCAATGGTTACTATTTTTGTTAGTTATTTCAATGCACGTAATTTACCATTTGGACTTCGGCCACATTAAACCAATACAAACTCTTCGCCCCAACACATCGGTTCACTAGCCTAAATCACAATTATGCAATTACATTGTAATTCACAAGAATTATAATTGGGGATGCTACAAGTATCAATGCATTGGATGTTTGTTGAATTGTATTGTCTTGTAGAAAGCATGGATTCTGGAGTGATTCCTTCCATAAGGAGTAAAAGAAAGGTAAGTGGAAACCGCATGGAAACTAAAAGAGTAGTTGTAATTATAATATAATTGAGTAAGCAGTAAATGAGAGAATATTTTCCATTAATGTGTAAGGCAATGAGGGTCTTGAGCATATGGGAGAAGTTATGGAGAGATAAGTTGGAAATGGAGAGTCGTTTGTGAAGGGAGTGGCAACAATTTGTATTGTGTTGTAAATGGAGAGTCATATGTGAAGGGAGTGGTAACAATTTGTATTTATGATATGAAATGTTCTCTAGGTGGAGTGTAAATGAGGAGGAGACATGTGGTGATGTGTCATAAAGTATCTTATGAGGAGTGGATATTATCCTTTTTAGTTTTTCCAAAAAAATATTAAGTTGATTATTCAAGGAAATGGGTTCTTGGTAAATAATATTTATGGGAAATGTGTTATATATGAATGACTCTAGATACACTATTAATATTGAAAAAAAAATGTTTCATAATCTTATATTGTGAAATCCTCTTGCATGTTGAAATAAAGAAAAGGGAGCTCTAAATGAATCATTCATGAGGAAAAAATCTTGCTAAGGTTTACAAATGGGGTAGCAAGCTAAGTGAGACCACTAGCTATGGGGGGGAATATATATCTAAGTACACTTGATATAGAAGAGTATTACAATGGGTGACCTTCCTAGTAACTCATGCTTATCGAGTGAAATTCATGGACATGGCAATTGATGTTATGTGATTCATTTCACTAGTTTCAATACCTTCATCACTTGATGCGACAAGTGTTATGTGGTCTATTTAATCTCATGAGGGTCATTAGTAAATGACACTCATGGGAGATGTGTCATAGATGAATCACTTTGGATACAAGGTTAATCTTGAAAAATCATATTTTCTAATGTTGGGTTGTGTAATTCCTCCTTGTGATTAAATAAGTACACTCTAGTTCAAGAGTCATCGGAAAAGTGATAATCTCTTAACCACTAATTATTATAATCCTCTATGATAGAAAATGGGAAGGTGACTAGTTATTGCTTTGTTCAAAGCAAGTCAAGGGCTTCACAAGATCCAACTAGTTGTGATCCGATCAAACTACTAAATGACTAAGTCTCATTGATCCAAAATTTAATCCCAAAATTATTTAAGTCCTTAGTTAAATTGAGGTTTGAAGACAAAGATGAGGTGAAATTTTTATGAGTTCCATATTACTAAGCATAGGAGAAGTTTATCAAGTAAAGGAGTGGAGAACTCAAATTCTTAATGTGTTTTTCTTGGTTGGTGAGGAATGGCTTATGCTCAGAAAAGGATCTAATTTTTCAGGTTGCGGAACATCAAGTAAGACACCAACACAATCCACTAAGAAAACAAGTACATTTCCACTGAGAAAAGGGAGAACAAGAAAAATTTTGATGAGGAAACCTTTTGGTTAAGCACATGTAGTTTTTTTCCCATAGTTCATCAAGCAAAGACAAAGTATCTCATCTTGATCAGAACCTAATGCTCAACATAAGAGAGAAGGGTTTGCTCAACATTAAGGAAAATCACTCAAGGAGTATAACATTGAGAAAAGGATGGGAAAAATTACCAAGAAAAACCCATCTATATCGAGTAAAGGAGAAGATAAATCATCAATAAAAAGTTAGGGAATTTGATTGAGCAAGGAATTTGGAGGCATTTTTTGTACACCAATGATTTAACACTAATTTTCTCCAAGATAAAGGAAAAAATCTAAAAAATGAGAGAGGAAGCTAGAGAAACATGTGAAACTATGGTAAAAGAGGGGAAATGAGTGGCATGGGGGAAATGTGATCAAGGTCTTGCCTAGCTAGGTCTGTCCAAAAAACCCTGATCAAGAAAATGTTTTAATAAAAAAATGCATCTTCCCTTGAGGCAGAACACAAGTTGAGTTCCCATGTGAATTTAAGTCATCTTTCTGATAGTTAGCATATAAACACCATTCCAATATTTTTTTCAAGAATTATAGACTAGCTTATTCATTGGAGAAACAAATTGGTTCAATGACCATAATGAATGATAATTGGATCTTGGAATGACCATAATGAATGATAATTGGATCTTGGAAGCAGAGTTTGGGGAGAGAGAGAGAGAGAGAGAGAGAGAGAGAGAGAGAGAGAGAGAGAGAGAGAGATCCATTATATGTAATCTTTATATGAATTCGTTTAAAGGAGTGCCACACACTATAGTGTAGCCTATGTACCAAAAATTACATAAGGTAGGATCATTAACAATTGTAATCCTTCCACTTAACTTGGCATACTCATAATGATATTTGAAGTTTGTTCCATGTTAGGGTTCTTTAGTTAAAATGTTATGTGTGATATGTAATGCTACATGTGTTGTTGATGATGTTTTGGTAATATGTTTTTATTAGCATTTAGAATATGTTGATCTCAAAACACACCCATATGTGCATATGAGGCTATTTATTTTTTGAATAAGCCCTGTGTAAGGTCCTTTCCTTGGAGTTGGTAATGGGCCCCCTTGTCCATCTATTGAGATAGTCCTTGGAAGGATTCAATTGGTTGCAACAACATATTGCAAGTTAGGATGAGCATGCCTTTGGTTGTATTACATGATGGCAAGGCATGCCCAAGTGTCAAAGAGCTAGAAAATTGATTTGGCTAAGTATGGTAGCAAGATGAGGGTTGTTATTTGAGGTTTCTTATAGAATTAGCATGATCGTTCAGAAAAAGAAAAAAGAAAAAAAATGTAACGTTCCTTAGTTCATGGGTTCCCTAGGAAAGAGTTCCTTGTATTTTGGGCATAGCACCTTAATATGCAAGTAGGAGTTCCTTGTTGGGTTGGACGTGCATTGCAAGTTGGATGGATGTTGGCTTGGCGTGACATGAAGCACAAGGAATGGTGAGGAGTGCATTGGACATTGTTCAAGTGGGACAGTTGCGACAATTGAGTGCATAAGACTTTGGGATGCCTTGGGTAGGAGTGCATTATCTGGTTGGACATGGGCCCAAGGGGAAGAATATCCCAAGACTTGGTGGATGTATGGAGTGTATTTCATATTTGGATCCACTTGTGTGTGGAGTATCATGTAAGGCACCTTAGGGAAGGAAAAAACAAGGCACATTCCACCTATATAAAGAGGACATGACCATTGTGTAAAGTCATTCATCATCAATGATGGAGATCAAGCAGTGATCATTTATTAAGTGGACAAGAAGTTTTGAGGTGTTAAATCTAGGTTTTGGCATAGTGAACAAATTGGGTGTTGGATAAGTCTTAGGTAGTCAAAATGGGGGACTTAGACTATAGTGTACCTAGAGGGGATAATATGGGGTACCTAGGGAGGTACCCAATGGGGATAATGATAGATAGGTGGCATAGTGTGAAAGAAATAATTGTGAGAAGGATTACTAGAAAGTTCCACCTATTAGAATGTTCCTTCACTAGAAAGTTCCTAAGAGGTTAGATAGAATTATATAAAGAGTAGAAGTAATTTAATGGAGGGTATTATGAAGTATAGTGTAATTGTAACAAGCATTACTTGTGGAGTTATTTCCTTCCTTAATGAATAATTAATTGTGTTACTCTACCTCAAGGGTTCTCTCCATGATTCGTGTGTGTTCATTCTTTTTATGTATATTGTGTGTATATATGTTTCATCTTTCTCAAGTTAATGTGTATTTTATAATTTCAGATCTATTGAGTACACTACATAGACAAATTGGAAAATGTTTAAGGCATGGCATAGCTAGACTAACATTGCTGCAAGTGATGAAAGGGAACTACAAGAGGTAGATCCAAAGATAAGGGTTACATTAACAAGTATTGTGACTATAGGAAGTTGTGCCTTGGATAATAGATATATGTAAAAGAGTTTCAAGTAGCTTGGCTAGACTCCCTTATTGTATCTTTGTAAAATTATTCATATTAATAAAGTTAGGGCATTTTCCTTGGGTGTTGCACATACTTCTATGTTTGTGGTCTCTTCACGCTTAATGGATGTTATTATTCCTTGAATTAAATGATTGAATATCGGTTAAGTTTTAAAGTATACTTTGGATTCTTTAAGGCCATGGTTGGATGTGTGCCTACCGTTGGAGAACTTGGTTGTATTAAACTTACTTGTAGATCTAACACATTGTAGATTAAGGTATAGTTATGGGAAATACCTAAAATGAAGAGGTATAGTCTAGTTGTAGTAGGAACGGGTTGGTCAAGGCCTTATGACCAAGGAAAGACAATGCCACACAACCTAGTGTGTCGAAAGTGAAAAAATTCAAGAAAAATTGTAGGTCCATGATAGGTGGTATCAAATATGCTCTTCACCCCATTTTTGCAGGAAAGGTGGTATCATAATGCAAATTTTTGAGGAAATTGATTTCATAATTGTTTTGGGTGATGTTCACCACTTTTTGGTATGTTGAAAACAAATTAGAGGTTTCTAGGATGTGTTTAGAGGGTACTCGCAAGAAAGACTTGGAGAGAATGTGGTGGACTAAAGCAGAATCATGCCTTGGTGTAGCAAGCATCTTGGACAAATCATTCCACACAAATTTGGTAAGTCTTTGTGTTTTCAGGACCAAACATACCAAGTGAATCTTATGGAATACTTTCCTTTAGAAAATCTTGAGAGATAGTCATGTTGAAGTGAAGAAATGGTAGAATTGCAGTAAAACTTTGGGTGAAGGAATAATTCTTGGAAAATATGCTTGGTTTCATGGACTTGGAATCACAGGGGTAAAAATGAGTCTTGAATATTTGGGTGGATTCTTCATATGTTCCTATGTTGTGACATGGATGGTGTAGAATAATATTCTTGGAGGAAAAGGATGAAATCCACAATGGCAAGGTTGGGAAAGTTGATCCAAGAGTACATGAAGGTGTCCTAGCAATCAAATGCATGGGTTGAAGCCTTGGCTCAAAGGTTGTAGGATATGACAGACCAAGCAAAGGCACAATTTCAACTTGAATTGGGATTGTTTAGGAGGAAGTATTCCCAAGATAATGGAAACATCATAGCAAGAAAGAAACAAAAATTTTCTTTAGTGTAGAGGTAATAATGTTGCTTGTTTCCTTTGTAACTAAAACCACTTTTCCATAAATTGTCCTTTAAAATAAAATTTGGAATTCGTGGAAGAAGTCCAAGAGAAATAGAGTTCAAAATTCAAATTTATAGTTCGAGGTTTTAGGTTCCTTGACAACAAGTCTAGGTAAGGTCAAAACAAGAGGTCAAAAACATGATTTGCAAGGAAAAGGCAAGCATGACCATTGTTTTGTGAATGTGATAGTGAGTGGGTTGAAGGTGGTAGCCATAGGGGACATTGATGCAACCCACAATTTTTTAAGTGAACATAATGATAAAGAAATTAAACATAAGTTTGAGAGAAGCATGGCCTCATTTAAGGGGGTGAACTCGACAATGAAGTCAATAGTAGAAGTAATTCATTATACACCTTTGAATTTTGGGGAATGGTTTGGAATTTTAGACTTGATGGTCATTCTGTTGGATGACCATAGAGTCATATTTGGACAAGACTTTATGAAGATTTCCAAAGTAGCTACCATGCCCCATGAGAACTATTTGATGTTCTTAGATGGAAATAAGACTCATGGTGTGCCTACAATGACTAGAAGGAAATTGGGGAGAGTGTCGAGAATTCCAGCCATGAAGTTGATTGAGGTAACCAATGAGCCTATAGACAAACCTTGTTTAATCACACAATAGCAAGAAGAGTTGGTTTTAGGCAAAGGGACCTTGGGTGTTTAGGATAGTATTGTCCACTCAGAGAGTAGGTTGGAAATATTGGAGACTATGGTGAAGATAGTCTTAGAAAAACGTGATTTATTGTGTGCTTTAGTGAACCAAAGTCAATATGTTGGAGGTAGAACAAACATTTCCCCCATGGTAGTTGTAGGAATTCATGACAAAGGACCTAACCAACATGTATCCTACGACACTTTGAATGGTTCATTGGAGAAGAAAATTTAGACGGATGTCGAGTTTTCAATGGAAAACAATGAAGGTATTAGTTTTGAGTAGTGTAAGGAGGCACTCATCCAATAGAAGTCTCAATTGTAAGATGTTGGATTAGTGAAATGAATTTTTGGTGAATCTAATATTTGAAGGGTGCACTTCAACATTGTAAAGATTGACAAGTTGAGGGAATTGTTGATATTTCTTTAGTTGGATTGCAAGACATATGATGCTATTAGAGGTTGTTGAGGAGGCTCAAACACCCATTGAAAATGAGTTGAGCAAGTATGTTTATAGGTTATCCAAGAGGATATAACAAAAGGAAAAGGTGGCAGAGGAACCTATGGTGCCTATGGAAGTAATACATGATTCAACAGACTTCGGTAAAGGAAAATGGTTGATAGGCATGGATTGGAAATGCACATAGTGTTGTAAGGAAGTTTGGGGTGAAGGCTACTAGTAGTAGCTATACTTGTTGGAATAATTTGAAAGTGTGAATCTTAGAAAGACAATCAAATTGGACATAACTAGGTGGATTATTTTGAGGCCATCACTAAATACTTGGGTAGAAGACACAAGTATGGGAATCTTGTTGAAGAGTTGGAGGGAGAAGGAAGTTTGTTTTATCTTGATGATGAAACTTTTTACGGTAGTAGTCCATGCTAATATTCCTCTTCTTCACATTGAGATTATTTTAGGTGGCCTTCTAACCAAGAGTGGTACAGTGGGCATGAATGTTCCATGGAGTTGGTGCCTTGGTATACTTTATTGAGTTGCAAGAGGTGACTTGATAGCTTGGAGGAATGGGGTGGAGACCTTTCCTTTGTTTAGTAGAGTTATAAAAAAAAACTAAAGTATGGATGGAATGAATTGTTTTGAGCATGAAGAAGTGCATTCTTACTATTTGGGGGAAATAGTTGGGCTGATCACCTAATTATTTCAAGGTATGAGGGATGTAAATGTACACAAGCATGGAAAAATGAGTCAAAGTACTGAAGCAATGATAGTTTTGGAAAAATGCAATGTTTAGAAAATTGTGTGACCTTCTTGGTGAACATTGGGTTGTAGCAGTAGTAGTGGATTCAAAACAAATGGCATTGGACAGTTGGGTGACCTTCTTAGTGAATTTTCAGATGTATTAGTTGCAAAGGTTTTGGAAACATCATTTGCATCTAGGTAGTAGTTTGTGAAAATTTTGGGAAAAATAACTTTAGTTCAAAGGAATATTGAGTAGTGGGCAAGTGCATAGTGATTATGGTAGTAGCATTGTGAAGTGGTTAACAGATTCGACCACAAATGGATGTGAAATCCTAGGGAGGATACTTAGGAGAACATCAAATTTCTTGGATATGTTTCCAAGGAAAAAAACAACTTTAAGTGTGGGAGTATGTAAGGCCCTTGACTTGGAGCCAACAATGGGCACCCCTACCCATCTATTGAAATAGTCATTGGTAGGCTTTAGTTTGTTTTGATAGTAGGTTGCAAGTTATAAATATCATGTCTTGTGTAGTATTGCATGACGGTAAGGTGAGCCTAAGTGCTTAAGAGTTGGAAAAGTGAATTGGCTAGGTACAGTAGTAAGATGAGGGTTATCATTTGGGGTTCCATATAGAAGCCACATGATGTATTGGATGACATATGTGATGTTCCTTTGTTCATGGCCACCTTGGGCAAGAGTGTCTTGGCTTGTGGACAAAAATCCCTGTTTCATGGGTAGGAGTGCCTAGTTTGGTTGGACGTACATCCCAAGTTGGATGGACATTGGCTCAACATGACATGAAGCACAAGGAATGGAAATAAGTGCATTTGAAATTATTCAAGTGGGACAATTATTATTGTCAAGTGCAAGAAAATTTGGTATTCCTTGGGAAAGAATGCATGATCTAGTTCAAGGTGGAACCAAGGGGACAAACATTCCAATACGTGTCAGATGGATGGAGTGGATTACATTTTTGGATCCACTTGGGCATGGAGGATGGTGTAAGGAACCTTAGAGAAGGAAACAACAAGGCACCTTCCACCTATATAAAGAGGAAAAAAACATTGTGCAAATTTATTGATCATCAAGAATGGATATAAATTAGTGATCATTACTCAACTGGACAAGGCGTTATAAGGTGCTAAGTCTAGGTTTGGCACAATGAACAACTTAGACACTACTTGAGTCTTAGGTAGTTTGCATGGAAGAGTTAGACAACTTGGAAAGTGTTTAAGGCATTATGAATCTAGACTAAAAATATTGTAAGTGAGGAAAGGGAACTGTAGGAGGAAAACCTAGAGATGCTTCAGGGGTAATATTAACAAGTAGTGTGGCTATAAGTAGTTATGCCTTGGTTATTTTTATATCTATAAAGAGTCACATGCATCTTTGTTGAACTTCCTTGTTGTATCTTTGTAACATTCTTCATATTAATAAATTTAAGGCATCCACCTTAGGTGTCACCCATACTTATGTGTTTTGGTCTCATTATGCTTATTGGATGTTACTTTTTCTTGCATTGCATTGACTATTATTGGTTGAGAGTTAAAGCATAGTTGGTATTATTCAAGGCCACAGTTGGAGGTGTTCCTATTGCTTGAGAACTTGATTCTATTTAACTTATTTGTATATCTAACATGTTGTAGTTTAAGGTGTAGTTGTGATCAAGACCTTAAGTGAAGAGGCATAGTCTACTTGTAGTAGACATAGGTTGGTCAAGGCCCTACATCCAAGGCAAGGAAGTGTTTCATGACCCAAGATGCCAAAAGTGAAATTTCTCGGGTAATACTGGAGGTCTGTGACATCCAGTGTCATGGACCTATAGTCTACCTAAATTTTTATTTACAAAATTGAGTTTTACCCAAGTTTGTTTCAGTGCTTGAGGTTGTGTGATACTTCCTTTCCTTGTCCAACCTACACCTACTACAACTAGACTATGCCTCTTCATTTACTTAAGATACAATCTATAAAATGCAACAAATTCCTACTCAACCAAGTTCATTCAACAGTATGCACACATCCATCCATAACCTTTAAAACATCCCAACAATACTTTACACTTAGACAATATTTGAATACTTAACTAACACAATGCATTACAATGGAAAATAATATTCAACAACATAAAGAATCCACAACACACATGTATGGGTGACACCCAAGGTAGGTTCCTTGACTTTATTTAGATGAAGAATGTTACAATGTACAGTAGAGGATCATGACATGTTTCGTGCGGCTCATTTATGGAGTACAATTACAAAAGGAACAATTTCCCACAAGAACTATCAATCCAACCCATAAAGAGACCACAAGCCTACCTCCTGCAAGCCTTATCTTCCTCTCCTTCTCTCTCAACTAGTGAAATTCACTCTATTATGTCAACCCTATAACTTAGCAGAAATAATGGAGCTCCTTTACAGTCTTTGTGAATGAATTCCTCAATTATCCTCGACACTTTTGAGGTATCCTACTTTTTATATGATAATTTCCTTGCACTTGCAATACCCTTCAATATAATGTGGACCCTAGTGGCCCTTTGTTCAACTCAATTGCACCTACATGACTTGTTCACTTATGTTTGCATCCAATGGCACCACATCACAAGTGCCACACATCTTCTCTTCCAAAAGTGCACCCACATCCAAGTGTGCCCAAAAGTCTTCTCGGAAAGGTGAACCCAAGAAGTGCACCTAGCCAACATGTGTCCATCCAAGTGCACCCAACTAAGACAAAATGTGCTCAACCAAGTACACCCATCCGAGTGTTCCCAAGTCATATATCATCTAGTCAATTCTTCTTGACCATTTCATTCGTCATGCTTAATGCATACCTATGGAAAAGTTCATCCATGCTAACCTTATTTTCCTTTCCTCGACAGGTTCCCTTCCAAGCATCTCTTGGGTTTTCTAACTAATGTGAGCTTCCAAAGTATATAGTGCACCCATTCTGATCAAAGGTGCTCGGCATGTCCATGGTGCACCTTTCCATCATGAAAGCAATCCCAAAATTGACTCTTCTAGCCATCAACCTTTAATCATGTACATTTGTGTCAGTCAACGACCAATGAGGTGATCATGTGGAGGAGGTTACCAAATCTATTCAAAGCTAAGACTTTACACCCAACCCATATTTTCATTATCATACATTCCTTCTTCATTCTAGGATTCCTAGCTTTATTCCAAGCCACTAGTAACAAATGCTAAGGAACTCACACTAGTTATCACTAGTTCCATAGAAACTTTTAGGGGGGGAATTTCTCCCATGGGACGAATCAATGAAGAGTGTCATGTGTCAAGAGACCAATTCAACAATGTTGTGATTTCAGTGAGGCACAACTTGATAGAAATTGCAAAATCACTAGCATCAAAGATAAGGGAGCAATTTCCTCAAGATGAATTATTGGAGGCCATGTATGTGGTATACCCTCAATATTGGAACCCTGAACACAATAGAGAGGCTAAAAGAGTTGACTTTTTACCAAAATTAAAAATTTTAGTGCACCAATTTGGCAAGAATCGCAATATACAAGGAGAAGAGATTGAAGGTATATTAGATTCATCAAAGTTGTATCAACAAGCCAATGGTTTGTTTGTTTTCATTTGGACCATTTTTTCAACAAGCCAATGGTTTGTTGTTTGCATTTGGACCATTTTTTCAACAAGCCAATGGTTTGTTGTTTGCATTTGGACCATTTTTTCAACAAGCCAATGGTTTGTTGTTTGCATTTGGACCATTTTTTCAACTTTGGAAGTTTGCTTTTATTTTGATTAAAGATTGTGTCAGTCCCTTGAATGCTTCTATTTCTCATTTGATGCTTGATTGAAGCTTGAGCCATTTGTAGTAGCTTGATTGGTTTATTTATAATATATTTTGTTTATTTATATTTTCTTTGAGAAGACATGTTGGTATTCATAAAAGGAATGAGCCATGAGTTGTTAAGCAAAGAGAAAAATGGTCTATGTACTGGCCTATTAGATTCCTACACAATCATCATAGGACATCTATTCCCAATGAGACCAACATTCCTCTAATGCATTTATAATTTTGATGTCATGAATAAAAAAACAATTACATGTAGCCTCTCAATAAAACTTTTATGAAATGATTTGTAATCTAGTATGGTTATTTCAAAGGCAATCGAGCACAATCCATGCATAAACATTGAGTCTTATAACACTAATTCATATGTTGAAACTGTTATAGATTTCCTTCTGACACTAATTCATATGATGACCCAAGATAATCAATACCTACTCAAACTCTTATCATTGTTGATATTGTTATATATTTCCTTCTCACTAAACAATTCTAAATCTAACTGTTGAATTAATCCTTCACCACTAAACCACTCCTCGCAGAAAAGAAACCACTCAAATGAAATGAATTAAAAGATCTATATTACTTTTTCAAGAAGTCAAATCCTCTCAAAATATCTACTCTATGATTACATAAATAAAATTCACACTTCAAAGAAATTGTAACTTCATTAAATCATAAATCCACAATAACACCTCCATCTAGATCTGGCTCAGCAATAAACAATAGAGAACTTAATATATGATATCATTCAGTGAGATGGTTGAGATGTAACAACAATATTAATCATCAAGTGGCAAGTACTAACTGAACCATTCAAGAAATATTACACTTTCAAGATAACAAACCGTTACAGCAGTAATTGCAATCTATTCAACAACATCAAACCAAAAATAATTATTGCTTCAACAACATTAATCATACAGACTGCAGACAAAGGTTAAGTTGTTGATTTATCATGTGACATGCACAGGAAGAGAAAACTAACAATCGTTTGAGGTGAGCTCTGTGTGGAGGTGGGCCCTTGCCTCCAAAGAGAGATGCTTGTAAAAAATTAAAAAGAATTAATCACTAACAGAAATTCAGTTGAACATTGTCACTTCTTATTAAGAGATTAAATTGCCAGATACAATTCTAATTCTCCAGTGCTCAATGGAAAAACAAGGACTAGCTCCCTAGCGTAAACACTCTGTACATATTTTAAAACATACCATGTTCTCAGAATAGAATGAAACTACCAGTAGTTCGAACAGTCTTGAGAATATTTTGATTCTCAAGTTGTTCATAACTTCTTAAAATAGAGATTGTTAAGATTACAATAACAAAAATTAGAAACTTAGAAATCGGCGCTCGAATTGATATCCAATGAATGTGGCAAGATTCATGATTACCTAGATAATTTGTGATCATTCTAGTCTTCAAAAGATCGCCCTCTTCCAGTTGGATATGTTAGATCCATGAGGACAGTCAATCGGTGGTTCCATAGTTTTCTTCGTGCATGTTTTAGCCAGTTATTTCAGCATGGTGTTTCGGCACTAGCTGGCAACATATATGCATTCATTCTTATTAATTCATCAGTAATTACCCAAATTAGGAAACACCATCCTACTTTACAAGTAATCTATGAATTAACATAACAAAATCACCAATGAATAATGAATTATTAATTGTACCTTCTCCAGGGACCGGGATTGATGTTCTCATAGGAAATGTAAACAATAGGGTCCAGGGATGAATTAATACAAGAGAATGAGAAATGATAAGTAAAAAGGGGCAATTTTAGCACCCAACATCTCCCCCCAACTGCACCATTTCATGTCCCCATGCAACTTCACTCACTCAGAATCGGGGTCTGAGTTGGGGCATGAACTTTTCCAATGAAAATTAGAAAGATAGTAGGATGATGCAACATTATCTTCTAAATTCCTCTAGCCCCTAGAATAAATCATGTATTCCCAACATTCCCTTTCAGTCTTCTTAGTCAATCTGTACTTATGCGGATACTTCTTTTTTGGCATCCAAATAAGAGGGAAATGAAATTTAAGCCCCAACCATTGTGGACCACAAGTCTGAATGCACTCAATATAGCTAGGAACTTGAGACAAATCATAGGTAAAATTGTCATGACTGTAGGGATCAGTGGTCCTCAAGGCCAAAGAGGACGTTTCCCATCTAAACATGCTACGTTCCAGTGAAAATAGTTTCTGATCATTAATTGTTTTAACACAAGAATCTATGACAAACCTTTGAAAGTTTGTCACTTTTCTAGTCCTGTAAGATGAAGAGACTAGATACTTATGTATATTAAAAACAATAACAGGAGTACGGGGTTCACCCCTAATCCATAATGTTTCCTATCCTTCATTCTTTTGGATTGTGTGGAAGGCATTCCACCATTTTTCCTGATTGTTCACAAAAGAAGTGAAGGCTCTTAGCTGCACATCTCCTACATAGGGAACAAGATTAAATTTTATATCCAACAGACAGGCATGTTCATGCAAATAAATCTCACACAAGAAATGTTGATCTGAGAAATCACTATGGGAGAAAGTTTCTAAAAACTCAGAGGCACTAATCATTTTATAAGGCCATCCTTCCTTAATAGTTTTAAGCTTAAAAAGAGATAATTATTCATGAAGGAAGACCGGGTATGAGAGAGAAGGGATTCTACAACTCAACAACTATTCTGCTAAAAAATACATTTGATTTTTATCCTATTGCAAAATATGGCACTTAGCTTGCAGCTTCTTCAACTCTCCCAATTCCTTCTTCATTTCTTCCCATTTAAATTTATGAGATGTAAAAAATTCAATGTATTTCTCCCTAAGGTCATGTATTTCCTTTCTGTGGGCTGCCAAAGGAATCATTCCTTCTCCAACAATGGAAAGTTGTTGCCTCCATTTATCAATCTCTGCCAACAAAAAGATAGTATTATCTTATGTGTCATGATGGTCAAGTTCTTGTCCATCCTCATCATTGATTTCCAAAGGAATTTGAGCTTGTGTCATTGGTTCTTATGTAACAGTGACTTTATCTGGTTGTGGCAATTCCTCTTCCTCAACCATTGGTTCTTGTGTGACAATTGCTTCTTCTGTGGCCTCATCAAATTGTTGATTTAAATTAGGTATCGTTGTTTCTTGTGTAGCAGTGGTACTCTCAGGATGGGTTGGTTCAACAGTATTAGCCATCACTGGTTCTTATGTTATAGTGACAAATTTTTGTATATGCTTATTAGACTGTCTATTTAAATCAGTTACCATTGGTTCTTGTGTTGCAGTGGCATTCTCAGGTGTTTCAGTGGTCTTATTTTCTTCTTCCTTAGCCATTGGTTCTTGTGTTGCAGTGGATTTATTTCTCTGTGTTGCCTCAACCATATCTTCATGTCTTTTTATTGGTCCCAAAGTTGATGGATCAAGAAGGGTCACCTCATACCCAACCAATCTATAAATATCCCCACACTCAGGACACAAATATTGCTTAAATGTTTCATGTATTTCATCCTTCTATGATGGCACAGTATGTCCTCCTAAAAGATGGGTTGATTGCATTAATAAATCCAGATCATGAGGCGAAGGCCTTTGGGATCCCTTTTCTTCTTTTAGCATTTCCAATTTCCCCGTAAGCCTGTGAACTTCTCTTTTTAATTGATCATTCTCAAATAACAAGGCATGAATCTGACTTTTACCTTTTTCAACAACATGTTCTTGTGTTTCAGCAGCTCTTTGATTTGGGCTTAGGTTTTCAATTGGTTCTTGTGTTACAATGATAACTTCCTATTGTTGTTCATCACCCAATGGTTCTTGTGTGACAGTGGGTAAAAGAGGATGCAACACAAGAATCTCAATTTCTTCCATTTTCAGTTTAGCTACTTTTGTTGTGACAACAACCCTGGTTCTTCTCCTTGTACTTGGGAAAGTTGATGGAAACATTAACAATGGTCTCTTCCTCCTTAATATCTTTAGAACTGTTTGGGGAGTTTTATTTGAGAAAAATTCAACTTCATAATCAGGGGAAAGATGGGAAGAATCATCATGCAAAGCAGATGATTCTTCCTGCAACTCAATAACATTATCGCTTGGAATCACTGTTTCAACCTCTTGAATCTGTTCTAGTGGATTTTCTACCCTTTGATGTGACGGTGACCTATCCACACTTAATTCCTTCACTGTATCTCCAGAAAGAATCTCTATATCTGACCCTCCTTCGTATTGTGTTGGTTGATTCTCCTTTATCAACTGTTCATTTTCCTCAGTTGTAATGGTAGCTGATTTTTCAGGGTTTTGGTGCAAATATTCCTCCATCTGCACTCCAATATATTCCATATGTACATCTTCTGCAATCAAAACTCCAGGGCTATCCCTCATTTATACATCACCATTGTCTTGTCCTAGTTCTCTAGCAACATTATCTTGTCCCAACTCTTCATTAATCCCTTCTCTTTCCTCTCTTTCCCTGTCTGAAATACTCCTGTCACTACTTCCTGCCTCCTCTTCTGATTCATTTCCATCATTTCATCAACTTCTACTGCTCCCCTGACAATGAATTGATCCCGTGTTTGGTTTTTTAGTTCCAAGGATCTCAACACTATTAATTTTATCAGATAGTGGTGTGTGACAGAACCTTGGGGAAAACGGGATTGTCTTACATAATGTGCCAGATTATGAAAATATTCTAACCAATAATAATTCATATTTATCAATGAGCCATGATAAAGGTGTGACAGCTGAACAAAATCATATGTGTAAACAATCTTGTACCTACCTTCACATGCAATATATTTCTTCAAGAAAAAAACAACCTAGTCCCAAGGTTGAGGTAAATACTCTATTGTTGTGCCACATCCTCTAGGTTTCACTTGCTCTCCTTCCTCCAAGAAATTGATCTTTGCATTAGGAATGGTTTTCCTTCGTCCAAACCATTTTATGCCAGTGTTGGGAAGCCTCGTAATAGAGGATATAACCACCTATGTTACACAAATCTCCAAACCTGTAACATGTGAATGGGTTCCTGTTAAATTATGGGTGAATTATAGGGCAATATCACTATCAAACCCGTCTTACCTCTTGAAATATGCTACCCACCCTACATATTCAAATATTTTGTAGACTTTTGGGTGTTGACACAGGGCATCGAGGGTTATTGGTTCATGATGGACTGCAAATCCTCCCATGTTGAATGTTCTTCTATGTAATTAGTTGTTACAGTATTGCAAAGGAGTTTCAAGTTCAAAATTCCCAACACGGACCCGTGAGCTTCAACATGCATGAGCGCGCATGAACAATGGAAGGATATTTGTTGGTATTTTTGGAAAGGTGGTGTTGATTCAAATTTTATGGGAAAAATCAACCTGGCAACCATGTTGATTGAACGTTTATGGTTGTGGTTGGTTAATTTAATCATGGATGATGGGATACCTCCCAACCTGAACTAACTGTATTGGTCATTTTTTGGTGATGTGGAAGGGCATGGAATAATAATTATTTCACAATATCATGCCAAACACATGTCACAATGACCATTCATACATGTAGGTTGTAAACCACGGACACATACATGAGGGCACTGACTGATGGCAAGAAAAATCTAAGGTGGCGATTACGTTCAGCTATCCAATCAGTGTTATCAACTTATCAATACCTTCCATTAATAGATACGTAATACTGATGACCACAGATGAAAATGGTGGAGTAACTCTGCCAGCTGGATATGATGGAATCGATGGGGCCATGGCCCATAGTCTTCTTTGTGCATGTTTCAACACGGTGTTTCAACACCAGCATATCTTCATTCATTCTTATTAATTCTACATAGTCTTCTTCATGTGTGCAACGTGTTTCAGCCATGTGTTTCAGCACGTTTTTTCAGCACCATCATATCTGCATATATGTACATCTATATTATTTACATGTATGACTGTGTAATTACCCAAATTAGGACTAAGGAAACATCATCCTAGTTTACAAGTTAACTATGAATTAATTTTTAACATAACACAATGTTGAATGGATAATGAATTGTACCTACTCCAGGATTGATGTTCTCATAGGAAATGTAAACAATAGGGATGAATTAATACAAGAGAATGATATGAAAATGGCATGGAAATGATAAGGAAAAGGGGGCAATTTTAGCACCCAACAATGTCTCACTTGTGTATATTAACATAGTCTTCTTCATTCGTGTTTCAACATGGTGTTTTAGCACCAACATATCTCCATTCATTGAACATTCTTATTGATTTTGCATAGTCTTCTTCATGCGTGCAACGTGTTTCGGCTAGGTGTTTCAGCACCAACATATCAACATTCATTCTTATTAATTCTACATAGTATTCTTCGTGCGTGGAGCGTCTTTCCGCCTGAGCCTAGTGTTTCAACACGGTGTTTCAACACCAACATATTTGCATAAATGTACATCTTCATGGTTTACATGTATGAATGTGTAATTACCCAAATTAGGACTAAGGAAACAACATATTAGTTTACAAGTAAAGTATGAATTACATTTTAACATAAAACAATGTTGAATGAATAATGAATTGTACCTTCTCCAGGATTGATGTTCTCATAGGAAATGTAAATATTAGGGATGAATTAATACAAGAGAATGAGATGAAAATGGCATTGAAATGATCAGGGAAAAGGGGCAATTTTAGCACCCAACAATGTCTCACTTGAGTAGGTTAAAAAATTTATGTGGGACATGAGTCTTGATTCTTGACAATGCTCTAAGCCTTTATGTCTTCTCAACTAAATTCTATAAACAATCCTAGAACATTGTGGATCTAGTCAATTGCATAGAGGGAAAGCGTAAGGAAATTTAAGAGATGTATATATTTAGTGATATAAGCATAGATATTTTTAGTGCTTGGCATATATATTTAGTCTCTAACATGTCTTGCTGACTACATTGTGTAGGTGAGCACATGTGACATAAGTGCTCTGTTTTGTACCATATTTTCTTGGAATACTCCCAAGATCGAAAATTGATTCGAATTTATTTAAATTAATAGACTTTTAAAAGATTCACCAAGACTTTTAAAAGGTTTTATAATTATGTTAAAATTCGCCACAATTTCACAAGATTTTATAATTTTGTGAAAGATTCACCCAAATTTTACAAGATTATATAATTTGGTGAAAGATTTGCCAAAAACTTATATATGCATATTATCTTATTTATAAAATAGCCTTCACACTTTCCCATGTGTCATGTGAATTCGCCCATTTATTATACATATAAATTTAGGGGGGGTTCTTAAAATTTTCCATGACTAGTTCAAACCTTACATCCAAGCTTGTGCCCTTGTTTATAGTCCAAATCACAAAAAAAATAGTTGACGAATAGAAAGATGTGGTTTTCTCTTTTTAGCTTTAGTGTTTTATTTCAAGTTATAAGTACCAGAGATCAAGTAGTATCACTATAGAGAAGAATATCACATCTCCAAGCACAAATATTTATATTATAATTGGGTTTCCACTCGAAAAGATTCCACATATTCTTTATCTAAAATGAGGGAAGCCATATATGTATATATCACCAAGTCTCCTTACAATGCCAATGTATTTAGTGTCCACATCATGACTTTGATCGTTCAACTTTAATTGCTTTGATCTCTAGTTAGGACTTATTATATTGCTCTATCTTCACTAAACCATGTGAAACTTAACCTTACTCTAATTTAAACAAGTGTGACCTAAGTATATCACCCCAGTCTCATCGAGTGGGTAGGTTACCTTCTCTTTGTTCGAGGTGTTGTGAACTAATCTTACTGCATCCTTCATTAGAGGAAATGAAATCCATATTATTTCCTAAACATATGCAAGTAACTTGTAGTATATTTTATTTCATGCACATAAGTGGTAAGTGTCATATGCACTCACACTTTCACTAGATAACTTGAGACAATCTTATATCATTGTGAGAGTCATCATAACCACTAGTGAATCCTAATGTGAGGAGAGATCTCATTGTGACAAATGTGAGTGGAACTTTTGTTTTAATCCTTAGGCACTCTCATTCACACACTTCTTTGAGAGGAATTATAACTCACTTTCCTTCTAACATGATTATGAGTGAAATAACACTAATAAGGCCCATGCTATACTTTTTTGAAGTGAGCGTTGCAACACTTTCATATGGAAAGGTGGAGTATTTAAACCTATGTCCTAAGTTAGACATCTTGTGGATTAATTAACTCTCTCTATGATATGGGAATTTGTATTCAAATAGATTACTTAGGATTTCCTTCTTATTTGACATACTAGCATATTCCCAATCACCTTGAAGCCATCCTTCTATTCGAGGTATTGCTTATATTCATTGTGAAAGGCAAGGTTCTACTCATTTGGCCTCCATCACTCAAAGCATATACACACCATCCGTGTGCCAAGTAAGTTTTATATCCTACGGTCTTAGTGTAATACAATAGGTTTAAGGGTAGAATTGTCTTTGGTGAAGTTATTTGATAAGGATTCAACTTTGAATGGGTTAAACCTAAGAGGAGGTTCTTAAGTCTCATTTAAGTGATTCTTTCAAAGAGAATAGTTCACACCTTACGCTAAAAGGAGTGAACCATAGCATCTATTATTTTACCTTGACTCTAATCGAGAAACTAGAAACCATGTTCCATTAAGATTGGTACCCTTAAATCCTTTCTTGTGAGCAAAAACATTTCACTTGGAGAGTTGTGAGATGATATCCAGAAGTGTGTGATTTACCAATTTTCCCAAGTCTTTGTGAGTGGAATTTAGTGAAATTGTAGGCTTATTGGGTCTTCTTAACTTTCATTTGCAATTGGTTGTAGAAGTCATACTAGAGTACCTTCCACCCTTTACGCAATGCTTTCACCTCTCTCTTTTTTTAATGACCTAAATGTAATACCTTCAATCAATTTGTCACACATTTGTAGTCAAGAATAGGAATGCAACTGAAACATGTTTTGTTTTCAAAGGTAAGTTATTCCTCACATCATCATTCAAATCATACCTGCATGCCAATTCAAATAATGACTTAGGATAGCTCGCATTCATTTCCCAAGATTTGATTTTCTGTGTATTACCTTTTCACCGTCAAAACTTCCTTTGAAATCACCTTTGTAACTAGGAATGCATGTATCTTGGTTCTCTAACTAACATATAATGTTAGGAATGCATGTTTTTTTGGTTCTCTAACTAACATAGGTGGATGATAATGCCTATAGACTTAGTCTACCTCCATATATGTGCATTTACTCAATAGTAAATATGGAAAATATGAAACTTTATTAACCTTCCATGTTGGACCAAGAAACCGATGAGCAAGTCTTACCCACCATAAAGGAATTATCACCATAATCTCATGTAGAGTTGGTAGAAGATACAATTTTGAATAAGAAGTCTAATCAAGGCCAAGTGGTACTTGAGGGAGAAGATAGAGCGAAAATGTCCTCAACTCCTTCAGTGAAATCTTTTGGGGACAAAAATCCTCCCTAAGTGGGGAGGTATAATGATATAAAATGGATCATTATATAATTTGTCATCTATTTTGGTACTTTCTAGGTGGAAACGTTTGAGCTAGTGGCTTGTAGGGCCCATTTTAGGGGCAATGCCACCTTGGAAATTTGGGGACTAAAAACCTTTGGAACTTGTTGTAAGGCCTTAAATGGATATTTTTTGGGTCAAAGCCTTATGAAAAAAGTACACAATCTCTCAACATTTTTATATACATTGAGATATTTCCAATGGTGTGAAGATCACCTCAATTAGAGTTTGTATGTGGAAGTTGTGTCTCCTGCAAGTTGACTTATCCCATTGACCATGGTACCAAGGGGATTCCACATAGGTGCATATTACTCACACATGTTGAGCTAGTCATGTGTGGAATTTTGAGAATATTTTTAGAGGGTCCAAAACCCCAACCCTAATTGGGAGTTGAGGCATGCAAAAACACTAACCTTAATTGGGTGTTGAGGCATGCAAAAACCATAAACCTAATTAGGATTTGAGAGATGAAAAACCCTAACCTTAAACCTAGACCGCTATCATGCCATGTTAAATACTAGGCCACTGTGAAAGGAAGGGTTCCATTTGTATTGTATTGTTTATTGTTCCATAATTGAGAAAAGAATCTAAGAGTGGGATATTGAAGAATAATATAGGAACTAGAAGATCTTGTAGCAACCATGTATTCCATAGTTTCCATGGAAACTCCATAGTGAGTGCACCTTCTTTGTAATTTCATGTTATAACTAAGAATAAATTAACAAGACATAAGCCTCACCTTATAGCTAGGTTTTTCCCATATTGGGTTTTCCTATGGTACATATCATGTTCATTGTGGGGATGTTATGTTATTTTATAGCTTCTTTCATTTCAGTTACAATTTACTTAGTGTTTTGTGCACTTAACTAGTAATATTAAATTTGAAATATAAAGTGAAACACTACATAATAAGAGATTTTTTAATATTGTTCTGGTGGAATATCCAAAATAGTTTACAAATAAATTATTGTAATGCTAACATACTTGAGATTATGCAATGAGAATAGAACAAAATACACTACAAAAAAGACCAAACAATAGTGTATACTACATCCAAAAAAATGAAAAGCTAAAAAAGCTTAAAACTAGTATACAACATCCAAAACATCAACACACTAATTACTCATAGTTGTAATATATTTCACAAGTCTTCCAATGACAAGGGCTTAGCTTAGGATTATATGAATATTATTATGGAATACTATAAGAATGAAAAGCATCAATAGAAGTAAGACTTTTTTAGGGTAGAGAAAAGACAATCAGTGATATGCATCATATTTCAGTTGCAACATAAAGAAGGGGAAGCACTCGTGGTTGGGGTTTGCATTTTTTGTTAAATAGAAAATATAAACCAAATAAATAAATAAGGATTTCCTTGACTCTAAAGGAGCCATGCCATGCATAGGTGCTAAGGAAATTCCCTTTTAAAGAGTGTATCATTTCCATGAGGAATGCACAATAATGACCTTCAATTGTGACACTTTTGATGTATTTCCACAATACAACCATGATCCACTCATGCAAGCGTTAACAATTATAGAATATAGTGTCGATTTAGTAATCATAAATCTAACCTTAGGAATCACACAAATTACAAATTAATAGATTAAACCACAAATTTTAGTATAAATTTTCCACAAAAATCAATATAATACAACTACCCATTAAGTCTCTCAAAATTGCAACCAATATTTGTGTAAATTGCAAAGTCCATAGGAATTTTACCTAGAATGCAACATGAAAGTTTATTTGCAACAACAAAAATATTGTGACAAGAGGCAAAAACAATTCATGAACTGAAGCATAGAATTATAAAAAAATTATGAAAGTGGAGGACATACCATAAGTGTAAGACTCTTCTTATGAACAAGATGGGATGTAGTGGAGGAGGCAGGAGTGTTCAATGGGTGAAGTTAAACCTATGAAGAATATGAACTCACACAGAATGGAAACCCACATGATAGGAGAGCACTTCAACATAACTTCAATTATTTGGGAGACCAAGGCCTCTTCATCCTATATTTATGGCAGTATGGTACATGGTGAGGCTTCATAACATAAATCATAACATAGGTAGGTGTAAGTCTAGGAAGGTCATAATGAAGGTCAATGGAAGGGGGGATAATATTGGACTGATGAAGGAACAATGTCTCCACAACGATGAACATGAATGGTGGTACGCCTATTATCTATAATGATGAAGATGGATGATGGTCAAAGAATCGATGGTCGTCTAACCCAAGTGGACAGACAAGGTTTAATAAACATCCCATCTGAAGACATAAAGTCCATAGTGAAAATTTCCCTATAGTGTAATTAAGTTGACATCAAAAGCCTATTTATATTTCAATGTGTAGTTAGCAATACTAAGGGCTCAACTCTGCTCTAGTAGGGAGCAAAGCTCAATCAATGTGTACTTAGTCCAAGGCGTAGAGTGGAGTAAATGGATTGGTTGTATCATTATGTTGTCATTGATGTAAATCTATAAGGGTGTTTAAATTGAGACCATTGTTAACAAGTGTGCATAGTGCATTGGTTTCTTATTTCACAAGTTAAAATTAGTGGGCAGTTCAGTGTCAAGAAAATAAAAGGTAAAGGTAAATTTTATTTAGAACTAGTAAAATGGCATATAC
>SNQJ01S0052209.1:45854-58610 GCA_010110895.2 Picea sitchensis | reverse complement strand
CTGATTCAAAGTGCTATTTCTGTTGCTATTTCGTATATCATTTCTGTGTATTGTGAAGATTATGCTAGATATTTTACTGTTATTCTGTCATTTCTAGCATTTCGTTTATGTTCTGCATATTTTATATATCTGGTATCTTGCAGCTAGCCCTGCACAAGTACTTGACTATTACAAAAGGAAATAACCCCTAGATTGTATCGCAACAATGGACCCATAACCTTGCGCAGTCAACCCTCCTCAACGTAATGAATATTCTGCATTTCAGGAGGCATCAGGAAGTAAATGCATGTGTTAGACTTTTGTTGTCCTGCTACCATGGAGGATACCTATAGTTGGACCACCGTATCGCTGTGGATCCGATTCTAATCAATCAGATCACTGGGCTAAGCATGCAGGGACCTGACCCGCAGGACTTTTACCCTGGAAGGACCGCAGATCACGTTCTCTCTCAACGAATAAAAGACACATATGGCGATCTAGATAAAGGCACGTGAGGTTTCAAGGTAGCCTCCATTGAGAATGAAACAATGCGATTTGGTTGCCAGCTGATCGCAGGGAAGTTAGTCCAAAAAAATAGACTTACACAGGTGACCGGATTTGTATTTGACTTCGCAGGGAAGTGCGTGGAGGGACTACAAATGAACTAGGAAAAATACCTTATAAATCAGCTAGAGCTTGACTGTAGACAAGCGCAGGACCAAGGGTATGAGTTCCACTTTAGCTGGTTGCTCATACTCATCACTTTCATCACTTGGGAATTGCCCGAGGGAGCCACTTTTCTAGAGATCAAACCCTTTGAACCACTGTCCGCGAAGTTCTATATGTTGTGGTACTTCAACGACATGAAAAAACAGTGGAAGTCCAATGTCGTCTTCCACACTTACTACACTCAGTTGAAGAATGTCATTCAGTCTACACAATGCATCACACCCAACACAGTTCATAGGTTTAGACCTTTGATTAAATTCAATGAAGATCGTCACTTCACCTACATCACATCACATGCAAATGAGCACAAACAACAACTCCAGTCATATTACAAGCTGATAGAAGATGACTTGGAGGAGATTACCAAGGAATGGTCAACAAACCTCCTTGTTGCAGCATACCTCGTAGAGATATCCAACAGATAGCCCTGAATCTATGCTGAATACACCAAGACCATGCAATAATAAGAAGGACGTGGAAGTTCAAGATATCCACAGGACATCCACGAAGACTGCTTCGCTCTCACCTATGAAGGGAGGTAATGGAGAAGAACTAGGGGGCACATAAGTTGAGAAAAACAAAGGTGAGGTTACTCTACCTAGAGACGAGGAAGATCCCTCCAAGAAAATGAAGACTACCCCACCCAATCCCTCATCTCAAATGAAAGCTAAGTCCACCCAGACCACGCTTAAAACTACCCTTACCCCAGATGATTTTGACTTCTTAATTGTCGCACTGAATGATTTTTCACTAGAGCTCGCAGAAAAGAAAGAACCAAAGAAGGAGGATCTATTCCGCTGGATCATGGGAGAACTCAAAGAAGTGCAGCGGGCACTCCGGTCCAGCCAAGTAGTTTCTATGGCGCCCTTAACAATGGAAATACCAGGAACATACGATGATCCCACTCAATTACGCCAGATCGTCGATAAAGTTGAATCTTATCCTTGATGAGCTCAAGAAGACATAACACAAGCCACCTAGGCTTTGGCGCAAGAACAAAGCGCACATGGAGAACAATGGAGGAAGGAAGAACGAGAGAAACTTGCCTTACAAGCAAAGTGGGAGGAGGAAAAAGCACAGTTATAGCATAGCAAGGACTAGTTGCTAGCAGAGAAACTTGAAGTACAGGAAAGAGTTCACAAAGCACTGCGCTCTATGATGATCATAGAAGTGAATATGGAAGATCATCTCCCACAGCAGGTGACCCAATTGGAATACATAATCTAATAGCTTCAATAGCGCATCACAGATCTGGAGCTCCACACCTAGCCTAAGACACCCCAAGAGATAAGAGATCTAAGAGAGGCCACTGCTCGAAGCACAGTTGACCGATTACAAACCTTGGCTTCGGAATGTAGGCAGCTAAGAACTAGAAGCGCCCAGACTTACGAAACCCTCGCAGAGAATCCATAATTGCAGACATTGGAGGCACAATTCCATGAAGCAAAGAAGCATGCAGATGTGATACAAGCGCAATTAAAGTCCATGACCCTCGTCGAAAGAATGAAGAGGTTCACAGAACAACACACAACCCGACAACAAGTACACATGCTGCAAAGTAAAGTAATTGAAGTCTCTCAATGACTGCAACCACTCCAAGAGAAGGCATGCCAACTGTTTGCTGAACTTGAAAGCCAGGGAGTTGAACTTGAATAGGGTGTCATCACTATAGAACAACACCTGGAAGGACCACTCAATGACATAGTAATCCATGAATTTACTGAACAAGAGGTTGTCGCACTGCAGCAAGTCGAAGAAGCTCAAGCCAAGCTGGAGGCGTTTGAAGTGGAATTTTTCAGACTTGAGTGAATCGGGACAAGACACAAGTGAGTGTTGGGGGCCTGTTGTCCCTTGACCAATTTTTGAATAATACTTCGTCATATTTGACCACTTTTGAGACTGCGACAGCTTGTCAAGGAAGGAGCGCAATGCAAGGCAGAAAGTAAGGAAGCAAGACCTATTTTTGGGTCCATTTTAGGGTTTTCGGTTGATGTAACGGGAAAGGGATGTTGACCCATGGGTTTACCCACGCTTAGGCCCATTTTGTAATCTATAAATAGGAAATGTAAATAGAGGAGAATGATAGTAATGTAGACATCTATGTGATGTATAACTGAAATCTTAGTGCTAGTAACTGGATCTGTGTGATCAGTTGTATCTTAGAGTGCTCTGTGCATGAGATCGGAAAGCTAGGTGCAAGTTGTTGTAGTCTTGTGTTGAAGAGCAAGGAGGAAGGATAGAGAGAGCTACGTAGATATTTTGTCCTATGCGAAGTAAGGGTCATTGAAGCTCTATGCTATAACTGCTTGACCGAGATAATATAAAAAGCCTTTGTGGATGTATCCTCGGGGTGGGGGTGAACCACGGTAACTGTGTGTATAGTGATTTTTGCTTCATTATAATCTGTTTATCTCTTTCTTGGTTAAGTGATTGATGTGATTAAGTAGATATAGTGATGCTCTGTGCTGATGATATATGAATGAATGTTAGATCTAATATATAATATGCTTAGTGCTTGATCTGTTGAATCTAAACTATATTTCTATGGCTAAGTACTGAATCATCTTTAGTATAAGTATTCACTGTGATGCTCTGTGCTTTCTGTGAAGTGTATTAATGAATATATGTTAAGAAATAACTGATGCTAAGTGCGCTCTAAGAAAGATAATCACAGATCTATGTCCCAGCTAAGGTTGCATACACCTGAGTCTTGTAACCACCCCTACCTCTACCTCAGGTGAGACTGCATCTGCTTCGCAGGTGTTGTCGAAAGGGCCGGTAGCTAGGGTTTTTTTGGTGCACTCTTGAGTGTTGAACCCTAGTTCTTCCCCTGTACCAACAATTATTATGAAATTTAAACTCAGACTCGTCGCCTTCCAAGCGACTTCGCACGCACTAAAATTTGACCTGTTCATTTATATTTAACGTGCATAGAAATATCACAAGGTAAAATGCTTTTCTACGCACCTTAATATACTATGCATTTCTTCTTCGTCGCACTGACTACATACGCGCACTACTCTGGTGTCGTGCACCAATACCTACTGCACACAGTTTTGATATCATGCACAGATATTCCACATGCATTTTCATCCTATGCATGCACTGTGTCAAGTTAAACATATTCCATTGCACCCAAATATATGTGCACACTACTTAATACATTGTTGCGACACAACATATACTCATACTTATGCGCGTACCAACCAAACTCCTCTACGTTAAGAAACACTTGCGCACCCCATGTGCACCTTACTATGTGTGGGCTCACCGCGCAAGGTTAAATTTAGTGCGTGCATCTACACATAATAATCTTCTGCATGGTGCCATAATTTACCATGCACACTGGCACACCAACGTTTTCCTGTGCGGTGACAAAATTTACCACGTGCGCCAGTACGCCAACCTTTTCCAAGGACACTCCGTGACTCCAATATTGGTCACTTCGAAGTTACTTTTCTGTGAATATTCACTTCAATTGTACCCCTCTGGCCCATCCAAGCTCAACGTTGAAATGAAGCTCTGATACCAATTTGTAATGTTCCCTCGGCCAACCTCAGGCTAGAGTGCACCACTCCATAGAAACCACTCATGCTATGACACCAGTCGATAACATTCTCAATAATCAACTGAGTTATGCCACCTATATTTATTCTTTTTATTGCAAGCAACTAGAACATATACATACAACATTCTTGCGGAGGCTTTAAAGTTAAACAACAATTTTCTTTCTGTAACATATGACTTTTATATGGAAATAGTAGTAACTACAGATGTGCATCATTTATAGGAAATTACCCATAAGCACACAAGTTATCATAATCACATATATGCTAAAATCGTAACATAGGCATGTAAATAACAAAACAACATATCATTTTATCATACAATTGGTACTTATCTTAGAAAGACTGTCACCAACTACTTACAGACCGTCCACGAACCTCCCAGACATAGAATACACTGTTCATCACTCTCAACAATGAGTCACCCTTGACCTGGGACTGAAGTCCACCTAGGGTAAAGGGATCCTATCCAGGCTAAGGCTCAAGGACAATAGGAAAGACTACGTCTCAGGTTCTCACTCAACTAACAACCTACAACCTCTCATTCCCCACATGCCTATTCCACCCAAGGAAGTGTGCCCCTTCTCTACTCAACAGTCCCTCAGCTGCCCCACTTCCCTTCCAGGGCTTCAACAATAGGCCCCACCATAATTCTCAGAGTGCCATGGCTGCAGTTTAGCACCTTCAGGAATCAATCCCCAGCAATTCTCTCGCTAAGAGAACTACTCATGGGCCTGACAACCCATTTCTTCAATCCCACTCCAAGATAACTAGGTACACCAACCAAAATGAGGTATGGGAACATGTTCCAGAATGGTGAAATGGCTGTCTCAAGGATAACATAATGCATGAGTGAAAATGGTCATGGAATCATTGACTGGATAAATGAGTGTGTACAATAATCACTGTGAACTCTTCATGAAAGTGATGGTGAGAATGATCATCAGGCTCTCATCTAGAAAAATGCCCCCCCCATGGAAAAGATCCCCCAAATGAGCTATGTCCCCCATGATATGAATGCATGCCACCAACTTGACACTTGTCATATCTAAAGTTACTTTGGTCCACTTGTCTCCAACTTTAGGACTTAGGATAAACCAATTATCCATACTTTACGTTTTAGGAATATCAATATAATATTCCCTTGACTTTTGGCCCTCACTTTCCCTAACTGGTGAAGTTCATTCCCCCATCTCTTTTATCATGGTCGGTCTATGCACAATGATGTATTTATATTAATCATGAGTCATGTACAAAGTAGGCGCAATGGCCCTTAACATCTATGCGTTCCGGCCTAATACCAAAACATAAGCATCCCAACTTAGAGTAATCGACTCACCAGCCTATAATACATATCATATACAAGAGGTTCATTATCCTCCGTACTGCGTGCACCTTAGTTACTGTGCGTGGTATCCTGCGATGTGCATACTACATCATTTTACTGCATAGTTCATGCGCACACTATGCCACATGATGTGCATTACCAAATGAGGTCAAAACAACTCACCAGCTTAAGTATATTTATATTACATTTGAAATTGGGTTTGGTCGAGGGATATTACAAACTGCCTATTGTCTGGTCTAGTCTAGCGAGTTTGAGGAAACATTGGATGATGGAGCTATTGTCTTGATGTTGAAGCTTGCAGAAGGTTTGATGGTCTGAGATCTAATGTACCATGCTTTACAAAATGAAAGGGTATGTTATTATATATATTTTGATGCTTATATCTTGAAGTTTATGACACATACTTGAGGTCTTTGACACATGGAGTTGGCATATGCTTTGAGGCCTATCTTGGATGATTTATTACATGCTTAAGGCATTGAATATTCTTGTGGTACATATTTGATACTTTGGTACATGGCTTGAGGCATGTTTTTTTTGGCATATGCTTTGATACATATCTTGGTGATTTTGGCACATGTTTGAAATGTTCGTATATGATTGAAGAGGTTGGTACATGCTTGAGACATATTTTGGGACATGTTTTGGGACATGGTCATTTCACATATTGATGGTCATGGTACATGGTTGAGGCATATCATGGATATTTTGGCACATGTTTGAGGCGTGTATTGAATGTTTTGGCACATGGTTGATGCATATCTCGATGTTTATGGTTCATGCTTAAGGATTGTATCTTGAATACTTTGGGACATGGTTTGAGGTGTATTTTTGATATCTTTCCACATGCTTAATGCATATATTGGCACATGGTTTGATGCATATCTTGGTGATTTTGAGCACATTATTTGGAGTTGTTCTTGGTGATCTTGGCATAAGATTTATGTGGTTATTGGGATGGATCTGGTTTTTATGATGATGATGTATTAGTATCAATGACAATTACAATAACATGTTGAGTTTGGTGTTGATGATGATAATGTATTAATATTAGTGATAGTTATAATGACATGTTGAGTTTGGTGTTGTTTATGATGATGTATCAGTATCAGTGAAAGTTACAGTGACAGGTTGATTTGGGTTTTGATGATGATGAATCAGTGACATCAACAGTGACAAGTTCAGTCTGCATTTATATTTTAGGGAGGAAGGAAGGGTAAGGAAAGAGGGTTGGAGCCTCCTTCCAGTTGGAGATGAAGAATATAGGGAGTCATAGCTTCCTTCAGGTTGGAGCCTATAAATAAGGGGGTTTGAACCTCCTTCCATTTGGAGATGGAGAATTTAGGGAGTTGTATCTTCCTTCAAGTTGGAGCCTATAAATTAGGGGGTTGGAGCCTCCTTTTAGTTCGTGTTCGAGAATTCAAGGAGTTGTATCTTCCTTTAGGTTGGAGCTTGTAAATAGGGGGTTGGTGCTTCCTTCTAATTGGTGCTGGAGAAATTTGGGAGTTGGTGCTTCCTTTGGATGTAATATTGAAGATATATATTAAAAAGTGTTCTATAGTTTTCTCCCATTTGGGTTTCCGTGTAAAACTCTCTTGTGCACTCTATATGATGTGATGCATTTTTGAATGATACTATTTATGTTTAAATGTTTATGATATGTTAAATGAAATCATAAGTGAATGGAAACGTTGATAAGTTAATGTTTACAAGTTGTGATTAAAATGGTAAAAATTTCTCAATACTGATTAACCCCCCCCCCNATTGGTTTCAAAGAAGGTCCTTCAGAAATAGTTTAATCACTGGAAGGTAGATCATGGAGGGAAATAAGAATGGAATGTCAGTGTTTGATCGTCAGAACTATGCCTTCTAGAATAGAAGGATGAAAACATATTTGCAGGAACATGGATTTGATGTTTGGCAAGTAGTTGTAGATAGGTACAAGGCACCTGCCACTCCCCCAACATATAAATATGGAGAGAAAATTTATGAAAATAATTGGAAGGATACAAATTATATTCTAAGTGTTCTGTCCATTTCAATATTTGTCAAGGTTATGCATTGCGACTCTGTAAAGGACATTTAGGACAAACTTCAAAATGTTTATGAAAGAGATGTCAAAGTCGAAGGGGCCAACTGATAGAATCTAATTGATGTTCTCATTTAACCATAGACAATATGACTATTGTAACCCAACCATAGGCCGAAGCCACCCCCGAGAACCTTAACCTTGATACAGAATCATTCTGGAAGAAAACCCTAGGCTAGATAGTCAAACAAAGGGTGGTGCACATTTCTCCAAGGATAACGCACCAAGCAAGAGCTGATCAGAGAGTCAAAACCATAACCAAGAGATAGTCCAAGCCAAAACCTAAATCTGTTATATGAAGTAGCTACAACAACAACTCTCCTCCAAACTTGCGCACAAACTGGCCAACTGCAGTGCACACAAGTTTTGCTTTTGTAGTTCTGAGAATGCCCGCCAGAATGAAGACTGGCCTCCTGTATTTATACTAAATCTGGAAAAATGCCTAGGCCGACTTCTCATTCTGGGTGACTATTTACTTAGTATATGATATTTCCTTTAGCCGACTTCTTCTCTTGGAGGCTAATAACCTAATACAGGTTATCCTCTTGAGTCGACTTCTCTTCTGGTGTTATTAGCCAACTAATTAGGGTTTCTTCTTGCTTCTCGGAATATTATATGCTCATCAGGTTTACACATGGAGGTAAATATCTCCCCCAACTACCATAATATCAACACTCCCTCCTATCTAGGGAGGTATTGAAGGTAATGGTCTTGAGAACAAACATACCATTCACTCGGTAGCGTCAACATAGTCGTATATACTATCTCATGACTAGATCATGATCACAATCATCACTATCAGTGTCATCAGCTACATCATCTCTCAAAACCATACTCCATATGAGTAATCAGGATGTTGGATAAGTCACTCACTCCACAAAGTGACACAATAACCATTCTTCTAATCTGGACATATGTCTTGGAAGAATAAATGTCCTGGACCATTTTCCATATGGGAAATCTTTGTCCATTGATCATCCATCTAGCTAATTAAACATTTTCCAACACTACTGATAGTCTTCAAGGCAATCAAAACAATGTTATTCAATAGAACACAACTGTTTCTATCCATAGTATTACACAACTACTATCTAGTGGTACACTACCACACCAAGTAGCACACAAATACTTGATCAGTGAAATATAGTCAAAATCAGTGGAACACATCCACCATAGTAGTATACATCTATTTTTCAGAGACATACAGTCTCCATAACAATCATATAATATGATATCAACCTTCACAGAAAACATTATTATGATATAAACTGAGTCATCTGGGCCATTCTTCCACTCACATCTGTGAGATCTGGAAGAGCATCTACCCTTAAAAGATAAAACATCAATGATGAGCTATCTGAACTATTCTTCTCAAGNCAATTTCTGAGCCTGGACCATTCCCTATCCAGGCCATTCCTCTGGCACTAAACAAAGTGCAACCTGGAGAGAATGAATCTTCCCTAGGGAATGCTTGTCCCTGATTGTTGAACCTGGAACAATCACCTATCTAGGCCATTCCTCTGGCACTAAACAAAGTGCATCCTGGAGAGAATAAATCTTCCCTAGGGAATGACTGTCTGGACCATTTCCAAAGGAAATGACTATCTTGCACCAACCTCCAAAATGAACCATTCTTCGAAACTCCTCACAACGATGAGCTTTGAAAGAACGACTATCCGGTGAGGCGAACAAGTCTTATTGACCAATACTAAGAGTTCTCATCAAGAAGAGAGACTGTCCTAGACCATTCCCTATGTTAACCATAAGGGGAATCATTGTCTATGGTACATCAACAATCCATCGAACCATTTTCATTATGAAAATGATCGTTCAATCTGGACCATTTTTCGAACTGGAAAATGCATGTCTGTCAGAAATCTCAAACCATTTTCCGAAATGGAAAGGAACTACTCATCCTGGACCATTTTTTGAACTTGAAAAAATGATTGTCTATAAATCAATAACACATCAGTGCTCCCTCCCAACCTAGGAGTCATCTCTTCCTTTTTCAATAAGGAAGTCATCGCCACGAGCTCCAACTTGAGTACACAAACCTTTTCATCTTGGACATATGCTTCACCAAAATGTCTTCTTATCTTCTCATCTGTGGAGATATATATTGGAGAACTCTTTTCTGGACTTCATCACGGAGAGTGTAATGCTTGATCTCAATGTACTTCGGTCTTTCTGGAACACTGGTTTTCTCTTAAGGATTCATATAACTCTGATCAATGTAGTATATCATTGTTGGATTCATCTTTTGTTTATTGTTATCTCATAACATTGTGGCAGGGATCAAACTAGAACATATCTATGAGAGTTTGTCATGGATTATCAATCCTTCATCCTGGATTTCTGAGTAACCATTCTGATACAATATGTCTATTATAGAAATATTTTCACCACTCTTTTGCTGCATATTGAAGGCTCTGCACCAAGTTGTTTTAATCCATACAAGATCTTCTTCCATCTACATACAAGGGTCTCTTTTTGGTATACCTCAAAGCCCATGAGGTTCCTCTACATATAAACTCCAACCTATGGATATTGCAGATGATATACTGGCTCATGTAGAGGTATATCTGGTTTACAGGCAATCATCGTAGTCTTTTCCCTCCATCTGGGAGAACCTCTAGTTCTGTATCTTGCAATGCTTTCATTCATAAGTCCTCGATACACTATTCTTCATCACAACTGTCAATTCCTCTTCTTGATTTCTTTTAGTGAGTTCATATCAGGATGGTAGTATTGTGATTCTCGATACACTGATTGGTTGTTCTATCTTTTCTTTCTCTCTTGGAATCTTCATGTTATTCCACATGGAAAACTTCTTCTGAAGACACACTAAACACGTGTTGTTTTTCATGGTTGCTACCATGGATAGATACTTCATCATTTTCAATGGATCATATAATTTAGGATTAGCTCCCTCCTAATCCTTTCTTCATGCAAGGATGCATGTTCTTCTTTTGATAATACAATCAACTCCCTCCATCTAGGAGAGTCCACGCTTTCGTCTGCATCCTTATTGCCTTCTGCAAAGTGTCCCAAATATTTTTCCAATTTCCTCTTGATTGTTGACTTCTTTCTATCTTTACTTCTTCCAGGTTTCTTCAATATTGATTCTGATAATAACTTTCACATGAATTGTTACCAGCGATTGTTGATGTACTTCATCCTTTCATGTGTATTGTCTGACTTGTAGCAATCCTTATCTTGTTGTTATTCCATAAGTATAGTTTCTCTTTGAACATATTATCTTCTAAGAAATATATATGCAACATATGTATAGAAAACATGGCATGTACAAGAAATATGAAGCGTGTTGTTTACCTTGTCTTAGAAGAAGAAGTTTGTTTCATCCTAGTTAATCTTCTTTGAACGTTCCTTTTCTTCGGAAACTGATGCTTCGTGTGTCTCCTTTCTTTTCTTCATCTCAGGACAATGATTCTTGTAGTGACCATACTTTCTACAGTTGAAGCATTGTATTTCTGACATATATTTCTCTTGATTTGGCTTCATCCTTGAACCAAACTTCCTTTTCTTCCTGAAATTCTTGAATCTTACTATGAAGGCTTGATAATTGTATTTATTTTGAGGTTTCTCTTTTGCATTAAGCCTTGATTCTTCTTGTGCACAACAAGTCCAAAGTTCTTTGAATGTAGGATACGCCTTCCTTGTGTTCATATTTGCGGCAATTGGATCCCATGTCTTGGGAAGACCGTTGAGTACTATATTTACTAGTTCCTTCTTTGAGATGATCTCTTCAATATCTTGTAGTTGATATCTTAACTAAGAGATCCTCACAAAGTATGATGTTATGTTGTCAACATCATTCATCTTCATTTAACAGAGCTCATTCTTCATACTCATTACTTGTCCAATGTTTTTGACTGAGAAGAGGTTTGTTAGGGCATCATACATATTCTTAGATGAGTAAATATGGTATATGTAGGGTATCAAGTGGTATTTTGTAGAGTCCACTATGATACTCATGGCATTGATGTCACTGTCTTTGAACTTCTCCATAACTGTAACGTTTTGCGGTTCCTTCTCTTTTCCTTCTTCAAACTCTGGTTCCATGATCTTTCCTTTCACGATATCGAACACTTTATTCTTGGTAAGGATGAGGTCAATCCTTGTATTCCACGCTCTGAATTTAGAAGCCCCATATAACTTGTTTTCTGACTTCATAGAGTAAGTCATGGTTGCCTTGACTGGGTCAACCCTAGATTTGACCAAAAACTCAAACTTGACATTTTTGCTTGCTGAGAGTACCAAGAGATGTGCTAGGCTAGGGTGCACTAGTCTATCCAAAAATTAGGTCAATCCCTTAACTTAAGGTGCGTCAACGAGAGGGTTGGGGTTTCTGCAACTGCACCTGCTAGTAACCCTAGTGGCATTTCTTTAGTAACTGCTCCTGCTAGAAACCCTAGCGACAATTCTTCAACGAGCTTAGTATCCTTATGGCTATGTTGCCTTCCAGTGGTTATACTGAATGAAGGAGGTGTGAGCCCATAACCTATTAGAATCTAATGGATGTGCTCATTTAACCATATATAATATCACTATTGTCACCCAACCGTAGGCCGAAGCCACCCCCGAGCACCTTAACCTTGATAGAGAATCATTCTAGAAGCAAACCCTAGGCTAGATAGCCAAAAAAATGGTGGTGCACCTTTCTCCAGGGATAGCACACCAAGAAAGAGTTGAACAGAGATTCCAAACCATAACTAAGAGATAGTCCAAGCCAAAACCGAAATTTGCTAGCTGCAGCAGCTGCAACAACATCTCTCCTCCAAACTTATGCATACACTGGCCAACTGCAGTGCACACAAGTGTTGCTTCTATAGTTCTGAGAATGCCTGCCAAAATGAAGACTGGCCTCTTGTATTTATACTAAATCTGGAAAGCTGCCTGGGCCAACTTGTCATTCTAGGTGCCTATTTAATTAGTATATAATATTTCCTTTAGCCGACTTCTTCTCTTGGAGGCTAATAACCTAATACAAGTTATCCTCTTGAGCCGACTTGTCTTCTAGGGTT
>SNQJ01S0052209.1:28195-45804 GCA_010110895.2 Picea sitchensis | reverse complement strand
CAAGTTATCCTCTTGAGCCGACTTGTCTTCTAGGGTTATTATCCAACTAATTAGGGTTTCTTCTTGCTTCCTAGAATATTCTATTCTCATCAGGTTTACACGTGGAGGTAAATACCTCCCGCAACTACCATAATATCAACACCAACATTCAAACTTACAAAGGTCAATTTGAACAATTGAAAATGAAGGTCGATGAAGAAATTTCAGCTTATTTTCTACGAGTTGATGAAATAGTGAACACTATTAAAGGTTTAGGAGAATAAATGAAAGAACCAATAATTTTTCAAAAGGTACTAAGGTCTCTTCCAATAAGATTTGATCCTAAGATTTCATCGTTAGAAGAAAGAGCAGATCGTGCTACATTGATCATGGATGAGTTACATGGAATCCTTACAAGTTATGAAATGATAACATAAAAACATAATCCATCCAGGAAGAAAGCATCTTTCAAAGAATTTAGTAAGACAAAGAAGAATAAGAAAAAGACAAAGTCAAATTGTAGTTGCAACGATGATTTAGATAAAGATTAAGAAATGGAAAATTTGTAAGGAAGTTGAAGAGAGGAACTAGAAAATACAAAGGTAAGCTTCTTTTAAAATGTTTTAATTGTGGTAAAATTGGTAATTTTTCTTCTAAATGTCCTTATTCTAAGAATTCAAATAGCGATGAAGAAGAAGTTCCCAAGAAAGAAAAGAAATATCAAAAGGGAAACAAAAAGGAAAAGACAATAAAAGTATTCAAGAAAATCCTCTACTCAAAATAAGATGGTTCCTCATCTGATGAGGGTGATGATAGTGATAGTGACTTAGAAAGATTGCTCTTTATGGCAATGGAAAATCGAAAGAAACCATTGAAAGTGACAAAGAAGGTGAAGTGGATCTTGAGGCAGAACTCATAAGTGCTTTAAGTGAGCTAAAAAGAGAAAGGAAGAAGAACAATCTACTCAAGGAAAACTTGGTCAAGCAAAAGGAGAACTCTCAAAACCCCAACAAAAATTCTGAATAAGTTACTCTCTTAAATATCAAGTTAAAGGAAGCAGAAAGAAGAATATAGATTTTGGCAAGACATCTTAAGGAAATATCTGAGGACTTAAAAATTCTTGAAGTAGAATTTAGTCAACAAGAAATAAGACGTGAAGAATAAATCATCTCCTTGAAAACCAAACTTGAAGAAGCCAAGAGAATGAAAGAAGTAATGAAGATCTAGATGATGAAGAAAGAAAAATATTGCGAGAAGCTTGAATAAGAAGTTGTTGCATTGAGGGTTGAAGTTGACAAGATAAACAAGAAATTGAAGAGATCTCAAGTACTAGAAGACATTCTCAGCTGCCAAAGGTCACCATTCAATATAGAAGGTCTTGGATACATTGGTGAGACCTCGTTCAAATAAGATGCAAATACCAATCCCAACAAGAGCATTGAAGAGAGAGGAAGCTCTACACAACCAGTAAAGAAATTTGAAGAGAAGTGTTCTAGATTGTCGGAAAGGAAGAATTAAGAGAAAGTTAAGAATTATGCATAAATTATCAAAGGAAGGGATCATGGTCAACAAGAGTCAAAGACGAATGAATGCAGAATAAGTGTACGCCCAAGAAGAATAAGATTCATTAATTATGAAGGAAACAACAAAAGACAAGATCATGATTAGATAAGGAATGAATTCAGAAGAACTACATCACAAAGAGGATCACTTGCTTCCAAGTATCAAAGTTTCTTTCCTAGTTATTGTTTTACTTGTAATAAATTTCGACATAACGTTGTAGATTGCATATCATATCAAAGAAATGTTCAAGCAAGAAATGTTTATGTGGTCCCCTTCAATATTGAATGTTACAAATTACAAAACTATGGACATATAGCTTGTGATTTTAGAAGCATGATGAAGTCTTCCTTGAAGGAAAACACTGATATTAGATACAAGGAAGTTTGGAGAAGAAATAAAAAACAAGATGAGGAGGTGAATGAAGAACCCCCAGAGATCATACTCACAGGATTTTCATATGTGCCAGATCATGATGAATCTATAGGTAAAGAGGAAGATGTCAGAATTTAGAAGGATAATCCTGCAACAGAGCAAGCTTATATATTATTCTAAGCTATTTGACTTGGATAGTCCATGTAAATGCGAATGTCGAAGAGGGGGATTCTAAGCAACAACTAGTACAAATTGGAGAACTATCTTTTGGGCAGTCTGAAGTGGTTGCAAATTTTGAGAAAGAAGATTCAAAATGATGTGATGGTAGATGTGAAGAATGTATCATGACATATTATTTGATTACTTCAAGGTGCAATTTAGAACACATGAAGGGATGAAAAGGTAGTTACAAGGAATATCATTGAGGTAGAGATACATGATTGTATAGAGGATTCCAAGTATAACTTCAAGCATATATATATTCACTGTTTTGAACACAACTGAGAATGTGTTTGATGACCTAGTGTCCTTGTTCCAGACTCATGGAGTTTTATTTGAATATATAACATACTAGTGGACATATTTGATTCAACCTGAGAAACAAAAACATGTAGCGATCAATTGCAGCAAATTAGAAGAACATCTTAGAGCAATGCTGTGATAGATTGGTTAACAATGTGTACATTGAGTAGCAGAGTCATGGACAATTTTGTGAGATATTTGGAAATACTAGAAGATAATACTTGACATGAACCAAAGAAGATACATGACAGTGGATGAGAGCATGAGATCATGAGGAATTTCAGAAAGACTCGCTGGCATTGTCATCAAGAGGAACGTTCAATAAAGCATATGACTCAAAAGAGAATCATATTGAAATATAGAACCATCTAGTCATAGGAAGGCAAGCCGTGAGAGGCACAATGATACAAAAGGAAAGAAAACATCAGGAGGATTTATATTGTCAAAGTTAGATTGATGAATGATTATGTCATTGATTTCATCTCAGTGAAGACATGACAAGCCATGAATATTTGATGTCAAGTGATGAAGGGACCTTAACGCGAACATTTTCAATATACATCAGTGGATTACACTAGGAAGTACCAATGGACAACAAGCCCTAGAAGAGAGGTTAGGAAGCATATACAAGAATCCCCACATTGATCTACATGGAATCTTGCAAAGGAGATAGGGGGAGAGAAATAACAAAAGCAAGAGAGAAATATCAAAAGCAAAAAAGAAAGGGGGAGAGAAAGAACAAAAGCAAGAGAGAAAGATCAAAAGAAAAAAAGAAAGGGGGAGAGAGATTTTCAAAATAAGGTATATTTTGAGGGAAGTTGCCCTTTTCCATTGATTTCAAATGGGGAGAGAAAGTTCAGAAGCATGAAGACAGGAGGAGAAGGAATGAAGACAGGGAAAGAAATGATCACACAGGGAGTATGAGTGTTTCCATCAATGCTAAAGGGGGAGATTGTTGGAAATTTAGTTTCCATTGATGTCAATGTTGTGTTGGGCACTTTAATTGTCTAATTGAATGGAAAATCAAAGTGTTCAATATAAATTGTCAACCCAGGGAAGTCTGTTATTTCAAGATAATTCTTCACAGTCTATGCTAGATTATGAAAGCATCTCTAATCTAATTGCAATATGGAAGTTCTTTTTAACAAAAAAAACAAACAATATCACTAACACAGTTGTGTTGATACAGCTGGAGTGCTACAAAATTAAAATCATAATTGCAATCTAAAATGATGAATATATAAAAACCCTGAATTGCCTACCCTAATCTAACTTCCTAAATTACTTTTGCAGGAAGAAACTATGTACTATTGCAGAAAGGAAATCTACTTATTGCAAGAAGCTACTTCAAACATTTTTTTCTCCAAAACAAGATTTTAACCTAATGCAGACAAAGGAAAAACAGTTCTCCAACAATGTTCAACAACTGATTTCTGATTCTCATGAGACGAGTTTATGCACATTTACCAAGAGGGAACTAAACTGTAACAATAATTGTATTCCATAAATATCTAACAGTTAAATCATTCGCAAAAACAACTAATCTAGAATTCGAAATAGAGGGGAATCGGTGAGTAAGGTGGGCCCTTTCCTTCTCACTGAATCCACTCAAAGAGATAGGTTACAGTTTGCTAAAGAAATTCAATCCACTCTTTCATTCAATTGCCAGAAAAATGTCTGAGTACAATAAGCGCTACTTCTCTTTCTTTCTTGTAAAAGGGAAAAGACTAACAACCCTTTACATTACAAAATATCTACTATTTAAAGTTAGAGTCAATCAGTGTTCAGAAACATAACAGTCTTGAGAATCCCCAATTCTCAAGCTATTCGTTAGATATCATTAATACAAAATCTAGAATTCTCTTTGATCAACATCGTGAGCCAGCATATCTAATCAACAGGTGTTGCAACAGTCGTAAAACAACAGGATTGATGGAATCTGTTGTAATAGCTACCAAGATTAACATGCTTATGTCGTAGTAGTTGTGTAACAACTTCCAGGATTGGCGCAATAGCTGTAACAACAGCGAATTTCTTCGAAGTGGGTTGTTCTAACATTTTGATCATTAGTTAAATCATTTCATGGGTAAAATATGTGAATGTTACCAATCAAACATGATAAGTAAATGAAAATATAAAAGCAAGATGAATAGTTCATACCTTGGAAAAAAGGGTCTTGATACTCATTATAATAGTCATTTAACTTAGGAATGAGAAGGTTGGATGTTCAAAATATGTAGTAAAAAAAGGACATTTATGGTTCCTAACATACCCCCCAACTAAAGAGATTGCATGTCCTCATGGAAAACACATTCAAACCTTACTTTGTAACTGATGTAGATAACTATCTCCTCCAGTGCAAAATTTCTAAGTGCCAGTATTGAAGAATGTTGTGTGAAAAAGGAAAATATGTTGTGTCAACAATCTGTTTGAGTTTCTTTATTCTTGAGAACGGAAGCAGTTTGAGTTGCTCGAGTAACAACTTGTGAATGGAATAGAGGTTCTTGTTTGCAAGCATCTATTGTACCAACAACTGATTTATGACGATGAGATCTCCTCTATTTTACTGATTTTTGTGTAGCAGTAAGTTCATGCTTAGTATTGACTGAGACTGTTGCTGGTCCTGTAGCGACTGGAACTTTGACTACCTCATATCTTGCCTCATAGTAAAAGTTTCCACACTCAAAACACATGGGTTCTTTGTTTCTGCCCATAACAGTTTTTTTCAGTGCTAGGATGTCAAAGGTTATCCCATCTAGATTTTTTTTTCGAGCAACTACCACCTCATGTTTCAGGGTTTTTAACTTTGCTTTGAGGCTATCATTCTCAGTTATTAGTGCAGTGATCCTGGAATTTTCTGTATTCTTGATCATTTTCTCTATTTGGGAAAATAATTGGGCAAGTGGCACATCCTCAACATGTTGTGTAGTTGGTTCTTGTGTAACAATTGTGTCTATTAGGACTGGTTCTTGTGGATCAGTCTCAACATGGGCAGTTGGTTCTGATATTACTAGCTCTGGTGGGACAATCTTCTATGGAGCAGTTGGTTCTGGTGTAACAACTGTATCTGTCAGGACTGGTTCTTGTGGATCAGTATCGACATGTACAGTTGGTTCCTGTGGAACCATCCCTGTATCAACCATAGAGGATAGTGGACGAAGAATAGGGACAACCTACTCCATATCTTGCCATCCAATTGTAGCTTCGACAAACCTGGTGGACCTGGTTCTTCTCCTGGGTAACATAGAAATGAAAGTAGTGGTTTTCTTCTTCATTGCCAGAGGAGGAACGGGGTATTCTTCCTCAATCACACATGGAGGATATTCTTGTATACTGGGGTCTGTGATGATATGGACATCATCAATGGACATAGGATGTGTAGAATCATCAGGTGGCACCGATGATTCTGCTGCGAATTGGGTACATTCCTTTTGAAAGGAGAAGATAGTTTCCTGAAGTTCTGTGCATAAAGTAAAACCTGGTATTCATACCTCTATATAATTCTTTATCGCAGCAGCCAGAGGGTTCTAATTTGATGTTGATCCAATTTGATCAATGGATCTCCAAGGTTTTCCTTTGAATGGATGTTTCCTTTTCTTCGAAGATGCACGGGTAATGATAGTATATGCTTGATCGAATGTAGCAGTAATAGGATAATCCTATGTGATTGCAGCAACAATAGGAGGGGTCTATGTGATTGTTGGTGCCACAACAGAGGAGGTAGGTGGTATTGATGTTATAGTGGAGCGTGATATCCTCGCTCTATTTTTAGGTAACGCAGAGATAGGAGAAGGGGCTTTCTTGTCAGAGGCAGGGGATAGGATTTCAATAATCGGTGTTGCAGCCAAGTGTTGTGACACATGTTTTGGTCAAGTGGTTGGCTCTTCATCTGCTTGTTCATCCACAACTACAGGCTGTTGTAATGCAAAGTCATTGAGGCTTGTCTGTTTGGTGCCAGTATGGCTTCAGGTTATATGGTTTCTTTTCTGAGTTGTCTTACAGACTGCGACAGTAGGGGTTTGGACAGCTGTTGCAGCCGAGGGCAGAGGCTCTGGAAGATGTCCATGGGTTGTGTTTTCAAGGACTGGTACAATACTTTCTATATTTTCAGACTGTGGCTAGTCTGCTGCAGCAGGTAATGGGTTATTGGAAATGCCCATACCTCTGTGAATTAATAGGTCGATGAGCCTGTGATTAGAAACACAGTTCTTGGGGATCTTGAATTTTTTTACAAAACGGGCCATGTTATGAAATGAATGGAGGAGAAAATAAGGAATGTTTATCAATTTCTGATGTCGAAGACATGATAATAAGATGAAATCATAAAAATAAACAACTTGGTATCGGCCTTTGCAGGTAATGTACCTTTTAAGAAATTCTACGACTTTCCCCCATGGCTCTAGTAAGGAATTGATGTCTACACCTCTGCCCTTGGTCTGCACTCACTCATTGTTGATGAGGAACCCCTTCTGTGCATCCGGAAGATGTGTTTTTCTGTTAAACCATTGGTCTCCTATTATTGGAAACCCTATTACAACAACAATCCTTGCTTCTGATACTGGAATCCTTACCCCATTCACCATTGAATACCCTTCAGTAAGATTTTGACAAAACTCCAATACCTCATTCTCACTAAACTCTTTCAACTTCTTAAAATACGATATCCAGCTGGCCTGAAGAAATATTTGGTTTGCCTATGGGTGTAGCAACAATCTGTTCATAGTTGCAGGTTCATATCTCATAGTTGATCCTCCCATGATGTGGCTTGAGAGTCGAACATGCACGTAGGAGGAGAAACTATCACCTAAATCAGAGACACAATAAGCTCGAATGTGGTTTGCAGAAATATAGTTAAAGAAGTGTGGGCAGAAAGGTGGTGGAAGTGTGTATAAAATTCAGAATGAATGGATAGATTTACGTTTCCCCCCCCCCAACTAAGTGGATTGGCTCCAGGTGTAACCGATTAGTAAATAGGAAATTGTGCTTTTATATCTTCATTACTGGAACATGTAGGATTAGTCACGTACCTCAAATCTTACCGCACATAACGACTTGTTGGAGTAACCGCATAATCCAACCACCATCTAAGTGGCATGGAATAGTTGACATGATGAAGGATCATGAGAGAAGTGACAACTTGTGTAGAGACATAGTCCTTATTGTAGTGAGCCAACTGGATATCGCCAAATATGAAGTCATGTCATAACAAAGTAGTGCTTTCGGATAGAAAGCAACAGTATTGTCTAATCAATGGTGTTGTTGCATGAAAGATTGGAGGGATGGAGCCGCAACATCGACAAAAAGGTGAAAAAGAAAGAGTGAAGTGGCAAGAAAGAATTTCAGTAATTAGTGTATCAACAGGTTCTCTTTTCAAAAATGGCGGATGTAGGTGTAACAACGTTGAGATCGGCCGATTTATCGGAAGAAGGTGTAACAGCATTGAAATTGGCCAATTTATCGGAAGAAGGTGCAACAACATTGAAATCGGCCAATTTATCGGAAAAAGGTGTAACAACATTGAAATCGGCCAATTCACCGAAAAAAGGTGTAACAACATTGAAATCGGCCAATTTATTGGAAAAAGGTGTAACAACATTGAAATTGGCCAATTCATCAGAAAAAGGTGTAACAACATTGAAATCGGCCAAATTCTACCTTACTTCAATTCTATGAAGTTTTTCAACTTCCATGAACTAATCGTTCCTTTTTGTTCATCAATTTACTTGCACACACATAATTGCCTGATACCTTTCAAAGCTTTATTAGCATAGTAAAGAAAATAGAGAAATTTCAACTAAAAAAACAGAGAAATGCAAATTTTGCTGAGATTATTTATATACAAGGTCTAAGCAAAAGAAGTCCTAATGTTCAGAAGGGGAAGGAGCAAGCTCCTTTCCGTTGAAAATATGATAATCTGTATCAACTGTACAGTTAGTTGTGAATTCTGTCTTGGACAGTGGACGTTGATACAGACGCAGGCGATGACCATTTGAATGTAAATGTGTATTGGATCCATCAAATCCATCAATAGTAATCAACTGGACTGTCCCATTGGGAAAAAAAGTGTCTAGCTCGTAAGGCCCTAGCCATCGTGTATGCAATTTACCTTGAAATTCCTTAAAGTGTGAATCATACAATAGATCCCAATCTCCTTTCTGGAATATTTTCTTCTTGATGACTCGGTCATGCCATTTTGTTCTTTGTTGTTGAATCACTGTGGTTTGATGGATGGTGTCCAAACACTTTTCATCAAGCTCATTGAGTTGTTGCAGTCTGGATTTCTGTGCCATGGTCAAGTCGAGGTTGACCGTTGATTCAGTTCTTAAGGTTTTGATTTCAAATTCAATGGGAAAAATAGGGCTTTTTCCATATATCAGCTCGTAAGGAGAAAAACTAGTTGTGCTCCTCCAAGTAGTTCGGTAAGCCCATAGAGCTTCATGCAATCTGTCATACCAATCCCTACGATTTTCTCTCACTGTTTTAGTAAGAATGGCTTCGATAAATTTGTTGGTGCTTTCCACTTAGCCATTTCCTTGTGGATGGTATGGAGAAGCTATTTTGTGTAAAACATGATATTTACTGAGTAGAGCTTCAAATTTATGTGATGTAAAAGGGGGTCCTCCATCAGTGACCAATTCTCTGGGAATGCCAAACCTAACAAATGTATATTCAAACAAGAATGCTAAGACAACCTCTTCTGATGCTCTGATAAGTGCTTTTGCCTCCACCCACTTGGTCATGTAATCTGTACAGACCAATATATAAACTTTCTGATTGGAAGGTGGGTGAATGGGTCCTACAAAATCCATGGCCCATCTCTCAAAAGGCTCTAACACTACCTGAGACTAGCGCGACATCTCATCTCTGTGAGTTGGTTGACCCATGCATTGGCAACTATCACAAGTTTGGACATACTTCTTGGCATCTTGAAATATGTTGGGTCAATAATAGCCCATCCTTAAAATTTTATGCCTAGTCCTTTTATCAGCAAAATGACCCCCACAAGGGCCATCATGGAAAGCTTTAAGCAGATCATAAACCTCATCATCCCTCAGACATCTCCTGATTTCTTGGTCCATGCCTGTGTAGAAGAGGTATCCTCCTATCCAACTGTACCTAGCACTCTTTTGAATAATTTTCCTTCTTTCTCGAGGAGATAGATGTGGAGGTACCTTCCCTGCAACCAAATAATTAGCAATGTCTGCATACCAAGGTGAGTGAGCAGATACTGCAAACAAATGTTCATCAGGAAAGGAATCATCTACAAGTGAATTATCATCATTTATATGCAATCTTGAGAGAAAATTAACAACCACATTTTCTTTTCCTGGTTTATCCACTATAGTAATGTCAAATTCTTGTAGTAGTAACAACCATATTGTCACTCGAGCATTAGTAATAGGTTTATTGATTAGATATTTAATGGCTGTATGATCAGTATGAATAAAAGTTGGGTAACTAGTTACATAATGCCTGAATTTATTGATTGCATATACTACTGCCAAGAATTCTCTTTCAGTAACTGTGTAATTCAACTCAGCAGGAGCCATGTTCTTGCTGATATAGTAGATAGCGTAGGGTTCCTTGTCCTCTTGTTTCCCTAGTACCGCACCAATTGCAGTGTCTGAGGCATATGAAGAAATTTGAAAAGGCATGAGCCCAATTGGGCCCTCTCAAGATGGGAGCTATAGACAATCTCTGTTTAAGATCTACAAAGGACAATTCACAGTCGTCAGTCCAACGAAAGTTAACATCTTTTGTTAGTAAGAAGAACAATGGAGAGGCAAGTTTAGATAAATTTTTAATGAATCTCTTGTAATACCCAGTATGCCCTAAAAAAAATCTTACCTCTTTCTGAGTAGATGGAGTTGGAATGTCCAAAATTACCTTGATTTTGGTTGGATCTACCTGAATCCCTGCATAAGAGATGAAGTGTCCCAACACTACCCCTTCGTGCATCATCATATGGAATTTTTTTGTACTTAAAGAAAGATGACACTGTTTACATATTTTGAGCACTTTTTCCAGATTAGACAAAGCGTCTTCGAAATTAGTCCCAAAAGGTGTAAAGTCATCCATGAATATTTCCAAACAGTCATTCACCATATCAGAGAAAATACCAATCATAGCTCTTTGGAAAGTGGCTGGTGCATTACACAAGCCAAATGGGAGAACCTTGTAGGAAAATGTACCCCAAGGGCTGGTAAAGGTGGTCTTATCTTGGTCCTGTGGGGCAATTTGTATCTGGTTATATCCACTGAATCCATCTAGGAAAGTTTTTTTTTTTTTCCAGCTAAGTTATCTAAAACCTGATCAATAAATGGCAGAGGGAAATGATCCTTCTGTGTTGCCTTATTCAGGGATCTATAGTCCACACACACTCTCCACTTACTGTTCTTTTTAGCCACAATAACCAACGGTGATACCCAGTCACTGTCTGATATAGGATAGATGAATCCAACATTGAGAAGTTTCTGAATTTCTTCCTTAACAATTTCTTTAAGGTTTGGGTTCATCCTCCTATGCAGTTGGAAAATGGGTCGGCATTCTTCTTTGATGTATATATGGTGGGTGCATAGTTCAGAGGGAATTCCTTTCATACCCATGTAATCCCATGCAAATGCTTCTTTATGTTCAGTCAGTAAATTCATCAGTCGGCGAGTTTCAGCATTGGAGAGATCGGGATTGATGTTCAAGGTTTTTCCAGGTTCGATTTCTACAATGATGCTCTTAGTACTGACTCTAGGAAATAATTTAGTTGTTTCTATTTCATCATCTGTTGTTACAACATTTGTTGTTATAGTGACTGTTGTTACAACTGAATCACTCTGATTGTCAGCAGTTTCTGAGAACATTTCCGAGTTCATTTCTTCCTGGGCCATAGGGTCAAAGACTCTGATCAATTGGTGGTGCGTGTGCTATGTAACATCATAGGGGTCACAAATAAAATAGTTGATTAACTCATCTTCCATTTCATCCTTGAAACTCAGGGCCTTTCCTATAGTTAGCACATGCAGATCACTTTCAGCCTCAGTGTCCATCCATAAAGAGTTTTCAGGTTCTTCACTAGGTGTAGCATTAGGATACAGGGTAAGTTTTTTTGTGTCATAACCATCCGAGATGGTCATAGAAACAAATCTGCAACCTATGAAAGCGTCAGATGTAGCTAACCATGGTCGTCCCAGAATTAGAGGATGGCCTCCCAGACTAGATTTGGGTTGCAAAATGACAAAATCAGCAGGATATTCCCATGAGTCTACTGAAATAACTAAATCATCGATTACTCCATCTAGTCTGATGGTAGAGCGATAAGCTAATTCTAGAACAGTAGGAGTAGGTCGGATTTATGTTCTGAGTTGCAGCAACTACGTAGTTTCTATTGGCATAATGTTAATTGTTGCCCCTAAATCAACTAGTACATGTGGAATAGATTTGTATCCAATTTTAACTCTGACAGTAGGGTTTCCTGGGTCGCCATATTTAATAGGTGGAGTTTTTCCTAACATTAGCTTAGACAAATCCACCACTACATGCACTGTGAGGGGATCTTTAGGTTTTCTTCTAGGTTTTCTGATACAGAGGTCCTTCACAGTCTTTGCATAAATAGGGACATCCCTTATTGCTTGCAGTAGTGGAATATTAATGTGCAGATTTTGCAATTCTCTAAGGAGATTGAAAGAAGGTAATTCCACAGGCTTGGTAATTTTCAGTCTTTCAGGGAATGGTGGGTCTGCTGATTCTAGAATAGGTTGGTCAATTTATTCTGTTTTAGCAGATGGTCTTTCCCCTGATTCCTTATCTGATTCTGAAGATGGAGCATCTTCAATTATTGGCTCAACTATTCTCCCTCATCTTAATTTTATTTCATCACAAGGCATAGGAGTAATAGATAAGGCTGACACATTATATATGTCTATGTTCTGAATGACCTTATTATTTGGGTTTGGGTTAGGTTGCACAGGCATCTGAGGTCGTAAGGGAGGATTGTTTGGTGATTTATTGGGAGGCAATTGTAGTTGTTTCTGCTAGTATGGGGGTTGGAACTATTGTTGAAAGAAGCTCGATTGGTGATGGCTTTGATAACAGAGTTGTTGTTGAAGGCCTCTCTCGAATGGGTTCCATTGCCCATAGTGATTTTGTTTTTGGGGCATAGGTAACCATGCATTTGGATCTTTATAAGGGGGGGCATTCGTTTGGCCATATGGTAGTTGATTGTTACAATAATTAAATGCTGGAGGACAGAACTGAGAATTCATACCTTGACCTCTTGGTTGCCATTGTCTCCTTTGTGTTATTAGATAGACAACCTCTACCTCCTGATTAGTTTCCTTCATTGATGCCTTTACACCTGGTAGAGAAGGACACTGGTCAGTGGCATGGTCTAATTCACAAATAAGGCATACCTGGACACTTTTCATTGGGCACTCCTTTGGTGGATGTTTCTTCTTGCATTTCAGACAGAAAATGCATAATACTTTCTCCGATTCTACTTGTTTCTATTTGACCTACAAAGTATCCATTTGTGAGGCAAAATAGTTAATCATCTCTGTTTTGAAAGTTTCTAATAGATTACCTATTTCTGTTCTTGTTGCTCCTCCATTGGCTGATTTTTGTACCCTTGAAAAAGTAGTATCCTTGGTATCTGACTTATTCCTTGTAGATCCTCGAGAACATCTCTTGTAGAGATCTACAATGTCCTCATAGGATTGCTTATATATATCTCCCTTTCCAAGCATAGTCATCATATCTAAACAATCTTCTCTAACTCCTTTTAGGAAAATGGTTTTCAGAATGTCCTTACTCACATATGGATGGCTAGATCGTTGTAGATTGTATTAGAGTCACTCCACAAAGGATTCAAGGGTCTCGTCCTCCTTCTATGACATTTTGAACAGTTCCTCTCTTCGTTCCCTTGTTCGATAGTAGTCTTGGTATTTGTTCAGGAAAAGCTACCTCATTTTCTCCCAAGTTGAAATGTTTTCTCCTCCAAGACTCATGAACCATCTTAACGCATTACCTTTTAATGTAGCTAGAAACAGTTTAAGCTTATGTGCAGTGGTAGTGTAGTCATAGATTCTACACAAAATGTCAAATTCAAATAGAAAATCATCCAGATATTCAGTAGATAATACATGAAAATTTGGGAGAGCCGAGAGAGGTATGTTTTTCATAGGATCCATCCCTCCCGTGGGAACATCAAAAATAGGAAAAGCCAGGGTAGAGATAGTGTTTTCATTGTTTACTTGATCCTCGTTGTTCTATGGATTCTCTTGGTAGAGCTCTTCTTCATTATCCCCTTGATTCTCCATAGGTGCTCTCCCCCTCCACTCAATGTGAACAACGTCCCACTCTTCCTTAGTGACTATTCGACTGTTGATCTGATAAACAACTTCTTCTAGATTTTCCCCGTTCCAGGCTATACTTCCTTGATCTTCAATGTTCTCTAGTGTTGCTTGTTGATTTGTTGGTGAGAAATATTCATCTTCAAATTCAGCTTCAGCTTCATCCCTTGACGAGAACGATGCTTCGAGAGGGGGTGTTTTTGCTGACTGTGGATCACATCTTCTTGGAGAATTGGCAGGGAAAAAAATGGATCCTGAGGAAGAATCTGCTCTATCTATAATCTCATCAACAATGGTCTGTCTTCCTAGTATGTTAGGATTTCTTCCTCTACGTCCTTTGGTACCTGTAAGGTTATTATTTTGGGGGATTCATTCTCTTGTTTCGTGATTCATGCAAACTATTCATTCCTAAGAAATAAAACTAGTGTGCTTCCCAAAATCTACAATTATCTTCCCCGACAACGATGCCAAAATGTTGGGCACTTTAATTGTCTAATTGAATGGAAAATCAAAGTGTTCAATATAAATTGTCAACCCAAGGAAGTCTGTTATTTCAAGATAATTATGCACAGTCTATGCTAGATTATGAAAGCATCTCTAATCTAATTGCAATATGGAAGTTCTTTTTAACAAAACAAACAAACAATATCACTAACACAGTTGTGCTGATACAACTGGAGTGCTATAGAATTAAAATCATAATTTCAATCTAAAATGATGAACATATAAAAACCCTAAATTGCCTACCCTAATCTAACTTCCTAAATTACTTTTGCAAGAAGAAACTATGTACTATTGCAAAAAGGAAATCTACTTATTGAAAGAAGCTACTTCACATTTTTATTTCTCCAAAACAAGATTTTAGCCTAATGTAGACAAAGGAAAAACAATTCTCCAACAATGTTCAGCAACTGATTTCCAATTCTCATGAGACGAGTTTATGCGCATTTACCAAGAGGGAGCTAAACTGTAACAACAATTGTATTCTAGAAATATCTAACAGTTAAATCATTCGCAAAACCAACTAATCTAGAATTCGAAATAGAGGGTAATCGGTGAGGAAGGTGGGTCCTTTCCTTCTCACTGAATCCACTCAAAGAGATAGGTTACAGTATACTAAATAAATTCAATCCACTCTTTCATTCAATTGCCAGAAAAATGTCCGAGTACAATAAATTCTACTTCTCTTTATTTCTTGTCAAAGGGAAAAGACTAACAACCCTTTACATTACAAAAGCTCTGCTATTTAAAGTCAGATTCAATCAGTGTTCAGAAATAGAACAGTCTTGAGAATCCCTTATTCTCAAGTTGTTCATTAGATATCATTAATAAAAAATCTAGAATTCTCCTTGATCAACATCATGAGCTAGCATATCTAATCAACAGGTGTTGCAGCAATCGTAAAACAACAGGACTGATGGTGTCTGTTGTAACAACTTCAAATATTAATAGGCTTCTGTCGTAGCAGTTTTGTAACAACTTCCAGGATTGGTGGCATCCATTGCAGAAGTCATATAATAGCTTCCAACATTGGCGTAATAGCTGTAACAACATTGTTCTAACATTTTGATCATTAGTTAAATCATTTCATGGGTAAAATATGTGAACGTTACCAATCAAACATGCTAAGTAAATGAAAATATAAAAGCAAGATGAATAGTTCATACCTTGGAAAAAAGGGTCTTGATACTCATTATAATAGTCATTTAGCTTAGGAATGAGAAGGTTGGATGTTCAAAAGATGTAGTAAAAAAAAAGGACATTTATGGGTCCTAACATGTTGTAAAGTTGGTTTTAATTGATGTCAAACCTATAAGAAACCTCAATAATATGTCTAGGAAACTCCAGAGGAGTGGTCATGAACTCAAAGTTGATTGGAGAAAAAAGGGTGAAGGACACTCCAAATGGATGCAAAAGTTTCATAGATGGATGGTCCTCGTCATGTCTCTTCCAACGATAGGTGTTACATCACATGGTTCCTCATGGTTGATAATTTATGCCCTCTTAAAGGTGAAGCCCCAAAGTACTATGGTTAAAAATCTCCTAAATGGTTGCAAGAAGAAGTTACATGTTGACCCAAAAATTAATTAAGGGAGAAAATTTGTTGCAAGCAAGAAGTTACAGGTCGACTCAAATTCAAATAGAGTTACTTGGAATAGTATAAATACACATCAAGAATCCTCTCATTTGATCAATAAAGTAAGAAATCAAGTATGTGATCTCTTAGTGAATTTGAGGTAGTGAATCTAAGGTAGTGGAGGAATGTGAAGAAGGAAATCTCGGAGCTACAGATTGGAGAAGGGTTTCTTGTAACCCTAATTGAGTAGGTCCCCACAGGTCAAATATAGGGTCTTCCACGAGGACGCCACGTGTTACAAAAGACTCCTCAAGAGAGCCATCACTTGTTTTCTGGTCTAGTCCTGCGAAGCTTGGGAAAAGTTTGATGATGGAGCTATTGTATTTACGTTGAATCTTGAGGAAGGTTTTATGGTCTGAGATATGATGTACTAGATTTTATAGAATGAAAGTGTATGTTATTCTATATATTTTAATTCTTATATCTTGAAGGTTATGGCACATACTTGAGGTCTTTGGCAGATGCTGTTGGCATATTTTTTGAGGCATATATTGGATGGTTTGGAACATGTTGAAGACATGGAATATTCTTGTGGTACATATTGGATACTTTGGTACATGGCTTGAGGCAAGTTTTTTTGTCATATTCTTTGATACATATCTTGGTTATTTTCGCACATGTTTGAGATGTTGGTAGATGCTTGAAGATGTTGGTACATTCTTGAGACATATTTTGGTACATGTTTTGGTACATGGTCAATGCACATATTGATGGTAATGGTACATGGTTGAGGAATACCATGGATATTTTGGCACATGCTTGAGGAATATCTTGAATATTTGGGCACATGGTTGATGCATAAATTGATAGTTATGGTTCATGCTTGAGGATTTTATATTGGATACTTTGGCACATGGTTTGAGGTGTATTTTGTATATCTTGCCACATTCTTATTGAATATATTGGCTTATGGTTTGATGCATATCATGGTGATTTTGAGCACATGATTTGGACACGTTCTTGGTGATATTGGAATAAGCTTTATGTGGTTATTGGGATGGATCTGGTTTTGATGATGATGATGTATTAGAATCGGTGACATTTACAGTAACAAGTTGAGTTTGGTGTTGATGATGATGATGTATCAATATTAGTGATAGTTATAGTGACAGGTTGAGTTTGGTGTTGTTGTTGATGATGATGTATCAATAGAAGTGACAGTTACAATGACATGTTGATTTTAGTTCTAATGATGATGATGTATCAGTGACAAAAACAATGATATGTTGAGTGTACAATTACATTTCAGGGAGGAAGGAAGGGGAAAGGAAAGAGGGTGAGAGCCTCCTTCCAGTTGGAGCTGAAGAATATAGGGAGTGGTATCTTCCTTCAATTTGGATCTTGTAAATCAGGGGGTTGGATCATATTTCCATTTGGAGATAGAGAATTCATAGAGTTGTATCGTCCTTTAGGTTGGAGCTTGTAAATTAGGGGGTTGGCACCTCCTTCAACTTGGTGTTGGAGAATTTAGATAGTTGTAGATTTCTTCAGGTTGGAGCCTATAAATAGGGTGTTGGTGCCTCCTTCTAGTTGGTGTTGGAGAAGTTTGGAAGTTGGTGCTTCATGTGGATGCAATATTGAATATATTTATTAAAAATAATTTTGTGGTTTTCCCCCATTTGGGTTTTCACATAAAAATATCTTATGCACTATGTATGATATGATGCATTTTTGAATGGTAATATTTATGGTTA
>SNQJ01S0052209.1:9594-28185 GCA_010110895.2 Picea sitchensis | reverse complement strand
TATTGGTGAATATTTCAACACCATGAACCTTCATTTTCCATTACCCACCTTTCTCTCCTTTCCTATTATATTTTTTTTCTTTTCATTTAATTCTTTTTTTTCTCTCACATTTGTCTCATTCAAATTTTACATTTTTTTTGTTTTACAATGTTTGTTAACCTTTATAAATTGTCAATTTGTCTTCTATGTACTAACACTTAGAACCATTGGTTGGATCAGATCCATTTCAGATTAGAGAAAATAGATTCTAGTAGGAAGAAAGCCACACTTATTTCTTTGATGCAACCACCATAAGCCACACTTACTTATTTGATGTCATCGCCTCCAACATTAATATTAATAGTATGGAAATTGTTGTTGTTTGATATCAATTTGTTTGACATATTTAGTGTCTGATTCTCATCCCTAATTAACACTTTTCCCATATTTTGAACTAGTACATTTCACAATTATGATAATATATTATTAATTCTTTCATATCTATATGAATATCAAACCCAAGTATAAATGGGTGTAGATGGACCTCTGCTAGTGGATATAAATTCTCAATAGCTAGTAGCTAATATTTTTTTTTCCTAATGATCATAGGTATATTGGATTACGTGTTCTATAATGTAGTTTCTATACAAGGTGTAGAGGTTTCATACATGATTGGTGTGCAAGGTGGTGTTTTTCAATCTCTATTTTGGGAAGTAAATGTATAAAGGGACTTCCAATTGGTGCATATAAAAGGTATAGAAAGGTATGTTGCATAGCCTTTATATTCATGAGATGGTAAATATGCCATTAGCATATATTTTTATTTTAAAATTTACTCATACTATACATTTACAAATTTATCCAGGCCTATCTATGGAATGTATGATTTTTCCTTTTAGGTACTCCATTTTGTTAAGGTGTGTAAGAAATGGTGAGTTGTCTTTTGATGACAATCATATCACAATAGTTATGAATTTTTTTTGAACAAATTTCTCTGCCATGATAAATCCTTAAGCATTTGATTTTGCAACATCTTTCATTTTCCAAAAGGGATTTAAACCTCCTGAATGTATCAAAGGCTTCACCCTTGTTCTTCAAAAAATAAACCCAACACTTTTGTGAGAAATCATCAACAAAAGTAATAAAATATGACTACTTACCCAAACTCTTTGTCTACTTAGGACCACAAATGTCTTAGTGAACTAACCGAAGTCAATAATGGGCCCTTCATGCATTTCCTTTTGAAAATTTCTCTCTTACATGTTTTCCTTTAGCACATCCTTCACAAACCTCCTTTTGTTCTTGAACCATAGGAAAACCATAAACTAAATATTTTGATGTCAGAATCTTCAAACTATGAAAATTCAAATGTCCATACTTGAGATGCCACAACCAACTTTTTCCTCATATGCCATATTGGCAAGATGGTTGTTATGTTCTCCAAACATGAATGGGAACAACTTATTATTTGACATAGGAACAATTGTAACCACCCTATTTCCTCAATTCGCATCATAAACTATACATTGTTGATTTTCAAAGAAAATATTATAATTTTTCTCACACAATTGGACAATACTCACTAAATTATGCTTTAATTGTGGAGTGTAATAAATTTCTTCAACACTTTCCATACCTTATTTAGTATGGACTTACAGAGCTCGTTTTGCATCAACCTCCAATTTGTTTTCATCACCAACCTTGATCTTGTATTTGAAACTTCCATCCATTGCAGAAAAAAGCTCCTCATTTTCTAACATGTGGTTAGAACAACCTGAATCTAAATACAAAATATCTTTAGTACCATTTTCATCTTTTTCATAAGATACAAATAAAGTATTTGGAGAGGCCTCATCACCCTCTTTACCATAATTAATATGTTTGTTATTATTACCTTCTTTTAATCTACAATCCCTTTCAAAATGACCAGGGATGATTTTAAGGATGGAAATTTATTTTAAAATGTAGAAACCTTGGCGAATCTTAGTAATCCTTCATATGCCAACTATAAATGTTTGGCGATATTTTTGTAAAAATATTCAAATTTCTAAGGATTCTATATAGCTTGTATAAAATTTTGGCGATTTTTACGGTAAAATAATTTTATCCTATAGAATTTGGGCGAATCATTTTTAGAATAGCGAATCTTTTTTTGGGAAAAACCATGGAAAATTAGCCCATGAGCGAAATTTAGCCCTTAAAATCATCCCTAAAAATGACCATACCTTTTACAATGATAACAATGGATATTTCATTTATCAAATCTTCAGCTTCCTCTACCTCTTGAACCACCTCTTTCTCTTCAATAATTTTGATTTTTACCTCTACCTTGGCCTTGATTGCTTTTGGTGCTAGTGTTGGCATATTCATTCTTTGTAATTTGTAGTTTGTAGGAAAAGGCTTTATCATCACTTTCTCCAAACGAATCTCTCAATATTTCTTCATGAGACATAGGATATCCAACTAGGTGATCAAACTGAAGGGTATACAAATCCTTTCTTTCTTCAATGATTGTGGGAACATGGTTCCACCTCACTATTAGATACCTCAACAACTTTTTAATAACAACCTCTTTGTCCACAATTTCTCTAAGAGTAGCCATATTATTGACTACATATTTTAATATCACACAATAATCACTTACATTGATCCAGGTGGATATCAGTGGCCACCCACCTTTTTCGACTGGCTCAAAACAATTTTCTAGCAATTTTGGAAATTTACTATTTTTAGCAAGTTTTAACTTCCGGGGCCATTTTGAGAGCCTAAATGAAGGTTTTTATAGATTGATGTTATCAATGATAGATTAAGGCATAATTTATCCCCCAAAATGAATCTCCTCAATGATACCTTTCCAATGAGCTATCATACGCCTAAAACGAAGATCGTATGCAAAAGTTACGACCCCAAGAAGTTGATGTACTAACTTACCCAAACGGGGACCGCATGACTTTTGGCGCTTCATCTCCTAGGGTTAGGTTTTTGGATGTCTAGGGTTTTTGGAATTCCTTTTTATTGTAAAAAGGCCTCCAGAGCCTCATTGTAATCATCTTCTTTCAAATGCGAGTAGCCGACACATCTCTTCTTAGAGATAAGCTGCCACCATTCTAGAGAGTCTTTCACTCTGTATTTTTATAGTCTCTGTACATTTCTTTCATTAATAGAAATCATGTATTATTGTATATATGTTTTTATGGTTGTATCTCTGATACATTTCTGTTATATTATTTAATATTTGTGATATCTCTGTGCATTTCTCTATTGTATCTCCAATCTCATTTCGTGCCAAAAATAATCTGGATCATACATTTTCAACTTCTTGCATCTTCAAATTATCAAATTCTCCTTTTCAATGTTTGTGGTTTGAAAACTTTGACTTGATCACTACCTTGGTAAGATTCTTGTAGAGTCTTACAGGCATCCTTTGCTATCTTTTCACTTGCAATTATTGGAAATAGGATTTTATATAGAGATATTTGAATATGAAATAAATCTTGAGCATTCTTATTTCTAGATTCTTTCTTAGCCACTCTATCATTTGCAGTAAGAGTGGTCCAATATTATGGCTCTGCATAACCTATTTCTACAATCTCCCATAAACATTTCCCTATCAAAAAAGTCATCATCTTCATGCACGGATAATCATAATAACTTCCATTAAATTATGGAATGGGCAAGGAATTAGAGTTTGACATGATTAGCATAAAACAATAACCCATTATGATACCAAATAAAGAGTCTATGCATACATATCTATGGACTATATAATCATTCAATTACAACAAAATAACACCATAGAAAAGATAACGAATGATAAAATCACAATATAATAGAATCACTCTTACATTCAATGTATAAAAAAAATAGATTACCATTCTAGCAGCTACACACCGAAAATAGTTGTTCACCACTAATTGACATAACAATAGATTATGCAACACCTATTTTAATGAGTTCATAGTCTCATAGAAAAAACAATTCATCACTCCTAATTGAATTCTTACAACAGTTTATGCATTTTGCATGCATTATTCGGACAAACAAATTATATCTAAAAACTACTTGACATAAAAGAAAACTAAAGACATATTGCATCATGTCAGTTAAGTAACAATACTGCATAAATTATATTATCAATTATCAACAGATTCATCCTTGTAATTTTTCACCGAAATTCTAATTTCTTGTTATAAAATGAATCAAGAAGTGTAAACCTTACAAGATTCAGCCTTGTAATTTTTCACCGAAACTCTAATTTTGTGTTAGAAAATGAATCAATAAGTGTAAATATTACAAGGTTCAACCTTGTAAATTTTTACTGAAATTCTAACTTCCTGTTATAAAATGAGTCAAGAACTACAAACCCCAAGTTTATGATTTTGGAAGCAGTCATATCTTGCTTGCTAATTTATGTAGTGTTTTTTTTGTTAATTTATATGTAAGCAATACACTGTTGCATTTTTGTGACATATTCATTTTGATTATCTCTTTCCAATAACACATAAGAAACACTCGTTCACATAGTGATTAATAAATCATCATGAAACGTTTTCCTTGTAGTTTTAGCAATGTGAGAGCAGTTGTACTCTATAGTATTATCACTTACAGTTATGGACTAACTATAGTCCATATGTGCAGTGGATGGGTTCCTTTCATGTTCTTTTAAACTTTGACAATCATCTTTATGGGATTTTAAGATTTTCTTTTCCAATGACACTATCTTCTTAGATTACAAATTGTGGGTATAATCATCCCTTACGAATAAATATTTTTAATAGAAAAAGTAGGTATATATTTATGTCTCTGCTAATTTGTTTGTCAGTCAATATGTCAGTAGTAGAATTGTCAGTCAGTCAATCTGACAATCTGCAAGTGCAAAGTCGCACATTTACTCTAAGTCAGTTGGCAAGCAAGAAATTTATAAATGGAGCCAATATTTATCTTTCCAGAGTTTTGATAAGTGTTTGAAGAGTCAGTTGTATTAATGGTAGTGGATAATGTTAAGTTAGTCTTAGATTCTGTAAGAAGTCTCAGTCGTAGCTCATATAAGTCCGAGTATTTAGTTAGTAGAAACCGGAGAGCAAAAGAGAGGTAGAGAGAACAACTGGGAGAAGCAATAGCTAAGGAGTTGAATAATTCCGAGCACAATATTTGTGTCTGTAAAGTCAGTAGAAGAATTCATTGGAGCTGAAGCTCATCTTAGTTATTGTATTTTGTAACTGCGCGTAGTGCGATGAAATTTATTGATATCAAAGTAATTTGTATTTTGAGTTTATGTTCTAAGATGATCCAGAATATATTTGAAGAATGAAATGAATATAGATTTTTATCAAAAGATACTTGACACTGAATAATAGATATACACTAAAGTTGGTTTCTATTCAATAAGGAAATAAGATGAAACTGTAAAATGCAGCAGAAACAAGATTGCTAGAATGGTGGCAACTTGTCTCTGAGAAGAGATGTGATGGTTGCACTCAGTCGCCATAAGATCATTACAATGAGGCTCTGAAGGAATTTTTACAATAAACGGGATTGTCAAAAACCATAGACATCCAAGAAACCTAACCCTAGGAGATGAAGCACCAAAAGTCACGTTGGCCCCGTTTGGGTAAGTTAGTATATCAACTTCCTGGGGTCGTAACTTTTGCATACGATCTCTATTTTAGGCGCATGATAGCCCGTTGGAAAGGTATATTCGAGGAATACACATTTTTCTTCTACCTATAAAAGGTAATTGTGATTGTGGGGAGCCCTAGAAAACATTGTTTAGGGCCTCAAAATGGCCCCACAAGTCAGGGACCCAAAAACTAGGGAAAACAACTGCCAAACTGGAAAACTGCTAAAATGAGCTAGTTGCAATAGGTGGGAGGCCACCGACATCCATCTGTATCAATCCTCCCTCATTAGGAATCAATGGAATCCATTGCATTGATTTCCCCCATTACATGAGGAAATTTCTATTGAATTTGGCCCTGGGTGAGCCACTTGCCTTGGTGCAGGAGAAGCCCTTCTTTGACAACTCGATAAAGCTGGATCCTTTGTTGGTGAGTTCCCTTGATCTATTTTTCCAAAATATGATCACTGGATTCCTGTTGTATGCATTCAGGTTTTATCTCTATTGGTCTCAGTTGTTATGCTATCTCTAAGGTGTCCAATAATGGTGGGAAATACGGTTGAAGTATATCCATGTTGAACACTGGGTGAAAGCTAAGGAAAGGATGAATGTTTATCTCGAAAGAATTATCACCCACAAACTTGGTGATGGTGTATGGAACATAACAAAGTGGGAGAAGCTTCTGATGGGGTCTTGTAAGGTTCTCTTTTCGTAAGTGCAACCAAACTTTTTTGCCCACCTGAAACTTATGTGGCACCTGATTTTGTTCATGGCACTGCTTGTACTTGTCATTGGACTTCTGTAGGATATCCTGAAACTTTTGGCAGATGTGATGGATATTCTCAAAGAACCAGGTGGATTTTTCAACTTCATTTGGAGAAAGAGTGTTACACATCATTTTGGTCACCTCAATGATCACCTAACAAGATGTGTTTGTGTTCCCTAAAAATATTAAAAGAGACTTTCTCCAGGAGAAAAGTGATTTGATTTCCTCTCCCAGAAAACCATATGAAGGAAGGTCATCACACCCTTCTCTATTCATAGGTTGCAATGATTCCTGATCGTCGCATTTTTCACCATACCTGGACTGTGACGACGTCGCATGTTTCTAAGTGTGTAGGGTGCGGCGATGCTTTAAGCTTGGGAAAAGTCAAATTTCACAAATGTTCTAGAAGGGGATATTCTAGAAGATGAGGTGGCCTCTGATTGGTTTGGATCTTACTTGCTTCTATGATTTGGTAGGATCATCCTAATATCCTCATCCATCTCTATTTCACACTATATAAAGAGGGATCTCTGATGGAAAAGGTTAGGGTTGAATAGGCTAAGAATTGTATGGATATTTCTACTTCAGATTATGCTTGAGATCTTTGCTTTAGTTCATCAAGTTAGATTGTGGATCTTCTTCATTCAAGGCATTGGAACAAAGGAGTGTGTGTTGAAGCAAAGAGCCATTGAAAGGGGACCTTACAACATCGAGCCATGGCTTTTATTCTCTACTTTCTATTCACTTAATACAGTAATGCATGTCTTCCCTATATAAGCATCTTCTCTTCTATTGTATAATTCCTTGATCATATACATAGACTTCATTAGAATACATGTATCTTTGTTTCTCTCTTTGTTGGTTTGTTTGTGATTCTTAGACAGGCTTACCATTTTGAAAACACAAGGAAGGAGATACAAAGATGACACTAGTGAGGACAAGCATCGTTTAAAAGGTATGCCACTTGTAAACTCATTAAACTAGTTCACATGATGATGAAGTTTAAGGCGAAGTGTGCATTCTATTCTATTTTTTTTCTAGTTTCTAGTGTGATCTAGGGAGATATGTGTATGTCCGCATTAATTGATTAATCTGGTAACAAAATTGGTGACCATACTAGGGAGTATGACTTTATTTTGGTTTTTTCCCTCTTATTTGCTTTTATCCTGCCTTCTTTTGGTTAAATTCATTCTCTAAGTCTATGGGTGATCCATCTAGACTCCCTAGGTCTGAAAGTTCAGTTAAATTTTTTGTATTTCTTCCATTTTTTCCTTAGTTACAGAGATTGTTGAACTGTACTATATAAACATCCTTCAACGACCCTCTCCGTCGCACCCTGCTTATGCAAACTAGTGTAACGGCGTTGCACTATGCTCTAATGGTAGCCTATGATAACCCTAGATCGTCGCACTGTGCTCCATTGTCAGCTGCGACGATTCCTATAGAAATTGTTGGAGAGAGCCACTTTTTCTTTTTTCACCCAGTTTTTCTTCAATTTCCTGGGATGAACTTCTGATACCAGTGTTTGATTGATTGTTGAATCTTGCATTTGATTGATTTTCAGTGATTGAAAATTTTTCTTTTGATTCTTGTCACAAGGGTATAATCTCTGGATCTTGGTCCTAAGTGCTTGTTTGACAAAGAGTCTTTGATTTATTAAAATTTTTAGATTGTTTTTACTTTTCAGATTGTTTATTGATTGAGATACATTTTTTTTTTGCATTTGACAAAAGGATTTCCAATCATTTCATTTTTTTCCACGTTATAAGTTTGATTTGGGAATTGTGTTGAGATTGTGTTCATTTTCTTGGGCTATGCTTTCTTTTCTTCATTAAATATATGATTTGATTTGAGAAATAAAGGACTGAAGTCATTTCTTCTTTTTAGTAATTGTTCACAAGAAAAAAATTTCATTCAAAAATTTTTATTAAAAGAGAAAGTTGGAAAAGTTTGTAGTTTTGATTGTTTGGGATTTTGTTCATTCGAAATGAGAAATTGTATTTCGTAGATTTTGTACTTCAAAAAGAGATACCTTCTCCCTACTGTAATTAGAGTTCATCAAATTGAAATATTGCATATTCATATCTTCTTTCATTTTATTGGGTCGAGGTCACATACATCATCGATTTCATTTCCATCTCCCTTTTCAGTAAACAACAACCTTTAAAATACAATGTAATTTTAAAATTTATTAGCAACTTTTATTTTCTACAAATTCTCTTCACCAACATTATCTAGTATAGTGCTTTGTAATAGGTTGTAAGATTACATTTTTTTCTTGGGAAGCCCTTCTAACACACAATAGTATCTTGTGATAGGGAGAGTTCAAATTCACTTACTACATTTTGTCCTAGGAAGCCCTTCTAACACAAGGGTCAATCATGAGGTCGCATTAGGATTGGCAGAGTTACTCACCCTTCTTTGTCAGTCTTAGTGTAGATATTGCGCGTATTATTGGGGGTCACTTGAGGGTATACCCACGATTATGTGTGGGAGATTCTCGAGTTGATTTCAGGCTAGATACCCTGCCTTTGCGTGTGGATCGGAATGCCAATTGTTTCCCTAGGCATCATTGTCATAATTGGTAACCTTAGTAGCCTATCTCTTTAGGGTATTTACATGAGGTGACTGTGGAGGGGAACATCTTCATGGTACCTAGAATCGACGTTGGCCAAACTCACTAGGGCTACTTGGAGGGTATACCCACAATTATGTGTGGTAACTTGCACCAGGGTGTAAGTCCGTTAAGAAGGTCATCAACGTAACTTTTCCACCTCCTTTTTCCCAACCCCTTCTTGTCTTGACTTCACAACATTGGATTTCATCACCAACTAGTGACTTCGAAATAAGAAGTTATGTTTGCTTGGATTTATTTCTAGATTTTATTAGTGTGTGTTGTTTGTTTCTCTAGTTGGCCATAGATTTGTTTTGTTCTTTATTTGGTTTGGCCAACATCGGCCTCCATCATTCACGTAGGATGCAAGGGTTACCCCCGGAAGATCTGGAAGGTTACCTCCCTTTGATTCCTAACTCACCAGAAGCCTCTCCTGAGGGAGCATTCAATAATGAAGTAGCCTCACAGGTGGGAAGTTCGCATTATTTAGAGGGATTCATAATTGTTTCGGATTCTTTGGAGGAATTTAGACTTCCCCCAAACCCGTTATTGAGTATTATACATGATTCATAGTTTCTATGAATGAATTCATTGGGATAAATTATTGTTGTCGAGAATATTGAAGTACCTACTGGACCTAACATGGAATATGGAGTAGATGATCCACTTTTTCAAAGTGAATCATTTAGAACCCTGGCTCACATCGCTGGAATTTTTAATCCTCACTCTGGCCCTTCTTTTGTGTGTGATATTTTTGGCACACTAGGAGAGCAAGTCTTGATCAACCTATGGCATCAAAAATTCCTAAGACGTCTATTACCTATACTGTAAATTTATATCATTTTACTTGCACAACCAGTAATGTTGTCACAGTTTCAGACCAATTTTTGGTTGGTGCTCACTCAATTTTTCCTCTCCAGATGGACCACTCTACCATGGTCCCACAAGCTATGACTATTTCTACTGGATATGCGGTTATCACTCAAGATCCTATTGGAAAACCACTTCCTCTTAAACCAAATCTGTCACTTCCCCCTGGGTATAATGCTTTGAATACTTCCATTGCCATTCCTACCTAGACTCCATCCGGAGGGTCAAAATGTTTTGTTTCTCCTGGGTATAATGGTGGTATTCATTTTGTTCCTACACCTACCCAGGTTCTCTTCGGGGGGCATTACGTTCCTCCACCTTTTTCTGGAGGATCTAATCGTCCTGGGCCTAGTGGATCCAATCCAGTTGGAGGCAACAGTCATTATGTCGCTTCTAGTTTTCAGATTCCTGTTGGAGGCCAAACTCAAGCTGGGGGGAAACCTCAATTTGGGGGGAAACCTAAAATTGGGGGACAACCTCAGCTTGGGGGGAAACCTCAAGTTGGAGACCATAACCAAGTTTATGGAAAAAGTATACCTACATTACAATCTCAACCTTGTAATATTTATTTCCAAGGGAATCAAGAATCGACTAGGGGGACACATCCTGAAGTTAATTATTTTGTACCCCCTAATATCGGTCAACTATACCCAGGTTCTATGAATCCTAATTGGGGTCAAAATTTCTAGGCTAATGTTTCTTTCCAAGGGAACATACCTAATAAACTTAACCTCATTATCTATTTGAATCAAAACCATCCACAACTTAATCTATCAAGACTGTCTAACTATCTACAGACTGCTTATGGTCCTACTGGTATACCAATGGGACTTCCTCCTCAAAACTACCAGTTTCCTCAAGTGAACAGACAATTTCCTTTCCTTGCCACTTTGGATTTACCGAATTTATATAGGATTTTGAACGATCCTATTTTGCATTCTCCTTATTGGCCCCATCATACTAGCCAAATTACCGCCTGAGATTCCTAAGTTTGATGGTCGATCAGGAGAAGACCCGAATAATCATGTCACGACTTTCCATCTTTGGTGTTCGTCCAACTCATTGATGGGTGATTCTATTAGATTACGAATTTTTCAATGAACTCTTATGGGTTCGACAACCAAATTGTATATTAAGTTTCCACGAGGATTCTTTAATGACTTTAATACCCTAGCCATGGATTTCTTAACGCATTACCAGTTTCCTATTCGTTATGAGACAGGAACCAAAATTTTGAGTTATTTAAAAAAAACCTCTTGCATTCATATTTATGATCATATCCATGAGTGAAGGAGGAGAAGATTCTTAATCAAAGTTCCCCTTCCTGATCAACTATTGCCTGAGTGGTTTATTAAATCACTCATTGGGCCTATAGCCCATGATGTTGCCATGGGTGGTGTCATCACTGAAGAGCAGGTGATTAGTCGTGCTCAATATCTAGATCTCATTTATTTGCAAACGGACACACTTTATGACTTGATCCTTGATGCTCCTCATCCATCCACAAATCCTACTTCATCGCATCCAATAGCTTCTCTTGCTGCTGATGGTGTGATTGGAACCTTTCATTATGAGACTCAGTCTACACAAGCCAGTCACACCAACGCCAAGTCTACTACTTCTAATGTACAAAATACTCCTACTCCGACTCCTTCTTCCCATAAGACTTCTGAAGTTAATTTGGTTCAATACAAACCTACAGGTAAAAATAAAAATAAAAAGAAAGGAAAGGGTAAGAATAAGGAGGACAAAAATAATAATCAACAATCTGAGAAACCCAAAACACAGCCTATTGATGACAACTATAAGTGTAAACCTCATTATCCTTGCATTATCTGTGGTGATTTGCATTACACGAAGGATTGTCCACGACATGTTGAGTTTACTAAGTTCCTGTAAGGGACCAGGAAGCCTCCTACACCCATCGTTTTGTTACAACCTTTTCCTTCTCAGTAGCAGACCCAATTGGTCATTCATGACCAACCTTCTCCTTCTACCATGTCTTATGTCCTTATGTGTACTGGTGACTCCAAGAATAACGAAGTTGCAATCGCAACTCGATCCAAAGATTATTCTCCATCGAAAGATAAAGTTGATGCTTTACCACCTTCGTTGGTTCAATCTCCTCCCCCAACTTCACCTCCAAACGATCCTCTTCATCTCGAATGACCGAGTCTCGATACAATTCTTCATCCTCCTCCAAAGGGAGTTGTTCGAAAGTCTTCATTTAATCCTCATGCACGTGCTGCCCAAAACTACAATATTGTAGAAGACCTTGCACAAGCACCCTCTATGATGTCGACTCTCGAAGTCCTTCAAAGTTGTCCTACTCAAAGGAAGGTGATGTTAAAGGATATTGGTGGAATTGATCCTACCAATACCAATTTGATAATCTTTGACTTGAAAGATCATATTCCAAGGCTTCCTCCTCAGTTAGCGTTTTAGATCCAAGTTGTTGTAGAAAATAAGAATATATGTTGAACCGTTATTGATGAAGGAGCCTCAGCTTGCGTTATGTCTGTTACTTTTTAGAAATCTATTGACTCTCCTTCTCTTACCAACTCACACAATACTCTTAAGGCCTTCAATGGTATAGGGTTCAAACTTTATGATGTTCTTCCTTCATTTTCTATTATGTTAGAAGGTAAAGTGGTCAATGTCAAGGCTGAGGTCTTTGATGCACCTCTTGATTATAACCTTCTATTTGGTCGTAGCTGGATTGATTCCATGCATCCAGTTGTGTCTACCCTTTTCTGTGTGTTATGTTTCCCGCACCAAGGAGAGGTCATTATTGTTAACCAATTGGACTTTCTTAATTCTGATTCACGTACTAGAAATGTACCTTTTATCCTAAAAACACCTATCGGTTATGAGAATGTTGGCGTGGGTCTTTTAAAAGATTCAAACTTGATTGGAACACTTCCTGATCCGCCACTCGATATTCCTCCTCCTTTTGTCGCTTCGATTAACATGATATCAACCATTGTTTGTGAAACCCCTGAGTCATTTGAACCATGGATAGTTCCTATCGCTGGTGATCATCTTCTTTACGATGACCAAATTCCTTTAAGTCTAGTGGAATCAAATTATCAAGCTATTCAATTGACAAACCCCTCTCCTCCTTCTCTCTGTGATACATCTCCTGATCTATTTCACGTGATATTTCCTACTGATGAGATGATCATGTCAGTGATGTCTATGGAAGATACTCCATGGGAAGATGGGAATCATGGTTACATTCTCTTCCTAGAAGGTGATACCATACAGAGCTACCAATGGATTTTGACTCTATCGACCATTGTTGTTATTTCTTCTGTTCCTGAGTCAACACATGATGTTTTGTAAGAAAGGAACTTGAGTAACATTTCACCTATCAATCCTCTTGACATATCAATTAAACCCAAAGTCATGGAAAATGTTCATATTGACGCATCATGTTCTATTGATGAGGTTCGCACTTATAAATCCATTTTCCAATAATTTTGTGACGTTTTCACCTGGAGTTATGAAGAAATGCCTGGTATTGATCCTGATATTGTTGTGCATGAGATTGAGACTTATCTGGACACTAAGCCTGTTCGGCAGAGACTTCAAATAGTACATCCACATAAAGCTGCTACTATCAAGCTTGAAGTTGAGAAACTTCTTAAAGATGGATTTTTCTATCTTGTGGCTTTGACTGATTGGGTATCTAATCTTCTTCCGGTAAACAAGAAACAAGGCACGATCTGCGTTTGTGTAGCTTATAGGGATATAAATAAAGCTTGTCCCAAAGACAATGATCTGACCCTTTTTGTCGACCAGATTGTTGACGACTGTCCTGAGAGTGAAATATTATCCTTGATGGATAGTTTCTCCATCTTTAATCAAATTAATATTTTACCAACGGATCATCACAAGACTACTTTTATTTTCCCTTGCGGAACCTTCGCCTACCGAAAACTACCTTTTGGTCTAAAAAATGTTGGTGTGAATTTTCAGCATGCTATGTCTTATGCTTTTCATGACATTAAACACATCATACAATCCTATATATACGATCTATCATCACATTCCATGCATCGTCAAGATCACCCGACACATTTAAGGGCCATTTTCCTACGCTATCGTTATTATCACATATGTTTGAATCCGCACAAATTTGATTTTTGTGTCGAATCCTACCGAATTCTTGGTTTTATCATGTCTATACATGGGATTCAGGTGGACCCCTTAAAGGTTGACTCTATTCTTAATCTACCTCCTCCTTCCACACTATGCCAAATCCAAATTTTGCAAGGGAAGATTTTGTTTTACGTCGGTTCATTCCCAATTACGCTAAATTAAAGAAAGGATTTACTCGGATTCTCAAGAAAGGTTACGATTTTGTATGGGAAGACACTGCTACCAAAGCCTTTTAAGCTTTGAAATGAGCCTTAACCCATACACCATTGTTGTTTCCCCCTAACTATAGCCAAGATTATTTCATGTACTTAGCGGCTTCAGATTCTACCATTTCCATGGTTTTAGTCCAAGAGGATGATTCACACAATGAACATGTTATATACTATTTGAGTCAGAGTCTTACGACTAATGAAACCAAATACCTACATGTGGAGAAACTAGCCTTGGCAACTGTTCAAGTTGCTCAACGTTTTTGTCACTACATATTATTACACAGAACCATAGTCATTTCTAATTAAAACCCCATGCAACATATCCTCACTCCACAATTGATGGGTGGAAAGTACTCTAAATGGATATTTATTCTCCATGAGTTTGATTTGGAGTTTGAATGTGCCAAGTCAAAGAATTCTTAGGTTTTTTCTGAATTGATATGTGAACTTCACTCTATTTAGACAAAAACTGTGGCAGAGGATTCCTTACCTGACGAATCCCTCTTTCTGATCAGTTATGATGACATATGGTACAAAGATATTATCATCTATCTCTAGACCCAATTTTTTTTTCTTGATCTTTCTAGTACATACCATCATCATATACGGTATCAAGCCCACCAATACATCATCCTTGGTGATACCCTTTACCATTGTGGTATTGATTCCATTTTTCGACGATGTCTCACCTATTATGAAGCTGAGAAAGATTTGAATGACTGTCACTTTGGAGCATGTGGTAGTCATATGTCTGGGTATGCCACTTCCCAAAATATATCATGAGATGGTTATTTCTAGCCTTCGTTGTTTAAGGATTGCTTTACTGCCATGCTTGTCAAAACTATAACAATAAGATCCGATCTCACCCTTCTCCTCTTCACCGTGTAGTTTCCATTAGTTTGTTCACTAAATGGGGCATTGAATTCATGATATGTAATCCTCACTCGGTCGGGGGGCATGGATACATTATTGTAGCTGTGGATTATTTCACTAAATGGGCCGAGGCAATGCCTAGATTTGATAATACTAGGATAAATACAACGTTGTTCATATTCAATCATATCATTACTAGATTTGGTGTCCCTCAAGCCATCGTTACTGATCACGGTAGTCATTTTCACAATTTCATGATGTCTAAACTTACTGATAAGTTGGGTCTTTGCCATGAAAACTGAACCCCCTATTATCCATAGGACAATGGCCAGGTTCAAGCAATTATCAAAGTTCTCACTTCTATGCTTCGACAGATGGTAGGAATTCATAAGTCAAATTGGCACATGATGTTGTTCTCATAATTATGGGCCTATAGGACATTCATTAAGTCTGCCACAAGATGCATACATTTCTAGTTAGTATATGGTATTGAAGAAATTTTTTCGATTGAATGTGAAATATGATCCTTGAAACTAGTCGTCAAACTTCTCCCTAACACCTCTACTGAAGAGGAGCATATTTTGTATTTGATGAAATTAGATGAAACCTGTCATGATGCCACCTTACTTATTGAAACTAAGAATAAGTGTGTCAAAGCTCAATATGACAAGCATGTCAAACCATGTGTTTTTTCTTAAGGTGATTTAGTTCTTCTTTACGAGCAAGATCGGGATTTTCTAGGGGTCGGTAAATTTGAGCCCATGTGGCGGGGTCCTTATATTGTCAAATGAGTGTTGGAGAAGGGAGCTTATGATCTAGTAGATTATGATGGAATCCCTTTGAGTGAACCTAGAAATGGGCTTTACTTCAAGAATTACTATGCTTAAATCATTTTTGCATGAGTGCTGTGTATTTTAGTGTATCATACTCTTGTGTGCTTTTTCATTGTTTGGTTTCACCCTTCAGCTGCTTACCTTGATTTGTTCTTGGTTTCCAGATGTTGGTTTATTTACTACTCTAAATTGGCTTTGTTGATTGTGCTAGTCGCAGTACTCAGAACTTAGCGTTTGTTGCTTGGGAAATCTATGCACCTACGGATGAATTGACCAGTCTACATGGTGTTTTCCTTGGTCCTACAACTAAAAATATCACATAATACATTGTAGTCATTGAATTATTGACTGATGATGTTTCACTTGGAATCCGTCATCTTATTGTACGACTCAATTCAAATTTAGTAGTCCTATAGTTGAGAAACGTTTATTCCATCCAGAGTCCTACTTTGTTAAGGGTATATTTACAAATTCACCTCTTGGAACGTCATTTTGATTACATTTAATATCAACACATTCCTAGATGTATAAATACATTAACAGATGCATTGGCTAATTATGTGTTAGACAAACATTTGAGACATTTATAAATTTCAATCACACTTTCTACATACAAAAAGTAATCTGATAGAAGCCTCATATTTTACATAACGATAAAATTTTACAAAAAAAGTGTTTTTTTCTAAAGACCAAAATATTAAAAATGTGAAGCACATGGCTTCATATACAATAGCATCAAGGATGTTTCTCACTATAAAACACGACTTCCCATGCTACTCTATGGAGAATTCGACCGATGGATGCGGATACGCCCACTATGTGGCGTTGGTAATGCCTAGGAATATCATCTATAGAGGCATCATGGACATTCATTGTGAGTCCCTCCAGATTTTGTTCTATGATCTCCAAGTTGGAAGAAGCTGCTCTTGTTACGACACCTCTCTCCCCTTGCCTCTGGATAAGGGATGAACCTAGAGGACAATAAGGTCCCACATTTGCATTATCGAAGAGAACTCAATTAGTCGTCGGATAAACAACATAAAAAAGATTTTATATCATTAAAAATAACAAAAACATTATATAAAAAAAAATTCCTTCTTACCTGTCCCCCCACTGGGAACCTTTGGAAAGAGCTAGGTCTGGATCTCCATGGAAGTCTATCCCGACATGTGCATAATCATCGACCATGGGCATTTGAGTTCTCAACCACTCGAAGAAGACATCGTTATACCTAATGATGTGACCACCTCCATGTCGGGCCATGAGATCTACCCACCTCTTCATCCTCGAATCCTGTAGGGCATGTATATGTTAGGGTCCTAACACACACATAGGTGGAACAATATATTCAGATGTAATAAATGTCAATACTAATAAGGCATTTCAATAAAATAGAATAAGGTAGATGTAAGAAGACCTAATGGAAACTTTTTCTTCTAGAAGGATCTTCTTCTAGATGCTTATTTTTAGTATAAATAGGAGTCGAGGGTATGAGAACCCTAGCTTGGATATTATTGTAACAGAGCTTTGCTCAACTGGAGGTTTCCCCCTCGAAGAGGCCCGTGAACATTGCTTTCAGATTCAAAGTGTTATTTTTTTTGTTATTCTTATATCATTTCAGTGTTATTGTGGTGAATGTTCTAGTTCTATTGTTGTTATTCTGCCATTACTAGCATTTTATTTCAGTTCTGCATACATTTTATATCTAGTATATTACAAGTGGTATCAGAGCACTTTCCTCTGGAGAAAGTGTGGTTTAATTTTTTTTTCAAGGTAGAGACGTATTCTGACATCTTTAAGCCACAAAGATATTTCATTACGTGCATAAAATTGTGGTTGAGGGATTCATACACACAGAAAATACAAGTGGTACTTAAGCGCAGATCTGTTGGCCACCCTTTTAACCCCTCTTGGTACCCCTTCGAGTGGTAGCGCATTAGACAACACCTGTGTATGGATCGACCTGGATTACCTGAAGCCCTCTTTAGATAAACCGATCGGTCGCCTGACTGCTATAGTGTCACCGAGAACAACACTCAGGAAGATACTCACTAGTACTTGAGTAGTCAGGTAGTACGGCTAAGGGTACAGTCTATCCTCCTTAGTTAGTGCCCTGAGATATTGGGCCGAGTACTACCATTGTACCCCACACGTATATGAGAGAGCTATAGCACAGGGCAAACCCTTGTTTGTAGAACCCTTGAATACCTAACCCTTGGGGGATAGAAACATAAACAAATTAAAATAGACAAGATCTATTGTCGCACAACTGTGTTTGGGTTGCCAAATAAATACACATTTCTTTCTGGTTAAGAATTTGGGCATTTCCTCTCTACAGTATTCTTCAGACTAGAGTATAACTCTGTAAACAAAAAAAAAAAAAAACTAAGTCTGGAAATTTTTTCACCATTATTTGAGACCTATTCCATTGGATTCATCTCTTCTCCCTTATCACATTCATCCATATCATTTTTTCGGCCAAATATTTTTACCCCGCTCACTCCTTTTCAGTTTCCTCATCCTCATGGCCCATACTCATAGCTAAGACTTGGAAGCTCATTTCAACACCTTGCAATCTGGTCTCAATGAGACCCAACAAGAAGTGAAACAACTTAGTGCCAATGTTGCCGCCATCAATACAACCATGCAATCCTCAATGGGGG
>SNQJ01S0052208.1:29389-61682 GCA_010110895.2 Picea sitchensis | reverse complement strand
GATCATCATTTAGTGTTTCAGCAAAGAGTTTAAAAGAAGCATAATTGTTTAAGCACGGTAACAACTGATTCACCCCCCCCCCTCTCAGTTGTCCAACAAAGGTCTAGAGTAACTTCTAGTCTACAAGTTCTTAATTGTATTCTTATTTGTATTAAAGGGTACCCACCAAAGTATTTCATTAGAGTTCCATATTCAAATAGACATGGTTCTCTTCTTCCTCTCTTATTTCTAACCCCTTACAAAATCTAACAAGAACTTATTAAAATGTTGTTATTAGATGCAACCCATTATCATAACATTTTTATATCCAAGGCAACGTATTATTTGGTTTGAGTTTACTAGAATGCATATAATCACATGTCTTACTTGAAGGTTTACCTTTGGTCGCATATGATCTCCTTGCAACATTCATTCCCTAACTAAATGTGCATCTAACTATCACACAGATGGATGTCCTCGTCGGTCTTCTTGTTAGGGTTTCCATAGTGGTTGGTAGGTCTTGACATACACCACTGATTAACGACAGGGTCACCCAAGTACATATCTTAACACCAGGTTTAGAAACCCCACCTGGCATGATATGTCACCACCCTAAATATTACTATCCATCGTGGAAGTCGTATGGTGTAACATCCCCAAAAATAAAGTATTTTTGAAATTTAAATTTGTTGGAAAATTATTTCGTTTTTAGTAAATTCGAAATTGGAAAATTTTTGCCATTTATGGAAATTTAGAATTTAGAATTTGATAATTGTAATTAATTATTATGACTGTTGGGCAGAGATCTGATTTGACCCAACTAACTTTTTTACTATGAAACTTGTATGAAAACAAAATATTTTATATTGAGTGCAGGAGGACAAATGGAACAACCATGTTAAAATCAGCTGACCATGACTCCATGAGTGGGGAACATGTTGGAACTGCCTCTGGGATGATTGTTACAAGTGGAAAATCAACTATTTGTCCATTGGCAGCCCCTAAAAATCAGGGATTTAGAAAGCTGCAAAAATTCCCAAGAGAGGGAAAAGGACCTAGGCAAATGGTCTAGATAAATAACATATGTGAGGAGGCAAGATGCTTCTAAGTATGATGGGGAAAAGAAATTATCACTTGTTGTTATGAACACTACATTCCGAGTGTGAGGCAAGGAGAAGGTTACTGATAGAGGAAGACATTGTTGAAGAGGAAATTCCAAGTTTTCCCTCATGGATTCATGGTCAGGCTAGGGGGTGAATAGGACAAGAGATTTGGCTGCCCTATTCTACGGTTGGGAGGAACGTGGTTGTTCCCTTTGTCTTCACATGAATTGATTCAGATAATTTATTCTACTCTATCTTTGGTTAAATATTATGATCATTGATAGATCTACATTTTATTTATTTCTATGAATGAATCCTACTCGAACGTTGTTGTGATTAGAAACTGACCAAATACCTCCTATTCATCAATTAGGAATGGATTATTTATGTTGGAACATAATGCTGAGTAAATACTAATGTAATTGGATGTATTAACGGAAGAACTATTCCTGCAGAATTTCATTACTCCTGTAATAGGATAACCTCTAGGCTAAATCACACTTTTAATTTTGTTGAGTAAACTAATACTGTGCATGATGCAACTGGGATCATCTATGAATAATTATATTGTTGTAGGTAGTTATAGTATACCTAGGAGTATCAACTCATGTACTAGTAAATTCAAAAGTAAAATATATACCCCTGTATGACATGATTTTCATAAAGATGTGTATAGGAAACTATGCCATATATGCTACATGTATATATATTTATATATCTATATTAAGTACACTATTTTTAGGAATCTGTACAACAAAACTAAAGCAATAGGAATGGTAAATATTATATATGTCTATCCATATATGATATACAATATGCATCACCAACATGCAAACAAAATACCAGATGCGTAAAGTTTGGCAATCTGAAATTTAAGCAAATCTGGAACCCTATTAACAAATAACGACTGTATCTAACATCTCTATTGCTCTAAAGGAAAAATCTAACGACTCATACTGTCAGGCCATTCTTATAGAGAACACACATAAAATTCAAAGTAAATCTTCCATAGTCTGAATTGTACTAATGATCATAACACATATATATATTAGTCTAGAACTGTAATAATACCCAAAGTATATATATACGGTCAAGCACTTCACCAAACCAAGGATTATTATTTGGCACTATACAAGTAAGAGAAATTCCCCATGGAGAGATACGTATATAATCATTCTTGACCTATCTAAAGTTCCAAAATCAAAACAATAGGAAATATTATGCACCCAGCCACGATAGGTAGCATTCTTATCAGGTGTTGAATAATGGAAGTTCCTCCCCTTTATTCTGACAAACCAATTATGGAGATTAAGTCATTCATCTAACTTTAAGATTCAGAAAATATAATCCTAAGATAGACATTGTTGTTGCATGATCTTAACAAAGCCCTATCTTGGAAACTGAATACCTTTTATGGGATTCGAAGCCCTCGTAAAGATGGGAATCTCGGAGAGGAAGAGACCGTGCAAGAAAATGTAGATATTAAAATTAATAACCGCATAAAAATTTGTAATCAAGAAGATCATTCTGAAAATGCACAACAGAGTCCATAACATAGGAAAGAGAAATAAAGTTGCCATAGATATATTTAAGAGTCTGTACATAACTCGAGGGATGGAGGTCGCCTTTCCTTTTGCGACATAGTTGAAGATCTGTCTGGTGGCTCGAAATGGGGAGATGGGATGATAGCATCCTAATGGGTACCCTTGCATACAAAAGGGCCCCACCCTTAGATAATATTCCAAATCTTTCTCTCAAAGATACGTTATTTATAAACTAATTCAAAGACTTATACAACCATATCTTGAAAGCATCGTGGTACAACATGCAATCTTACTGATATAAAGAATATTACTGTTCAAATGTCTTTTGGCCAAAGAAAACACTTTCTCAAAACTAAAACAGAACTATTTCTCTCTGAAAATTTATGCCGACAGATAGAACCAATATGTTAGAAAGGAAATGAATGTTATCAATTTAACCATAGACCTTAAATTCATCACACACAGAAAACCTCTTTCCTTCCCCTTTCAAAAATTATACAGCAGATAGAATCCACCTTGTATGGAGGTCGGTGAATTTTGTTTACGCTAAAGAAAAAAAAAAAGGTATAAAATCTAGAAACAGAATAATAGACATAGGATCGTGACATGACTCCAGAGTGATGGGGTTTCGAGAAAAACCTTGTCCCATGAATAAAATACCCGACACATTATAGGAAATGAATTTGGAACTACCGACCGAGAGGACATTCGCAGTCCCGAGTTCCCCTAAGTAAGATCTAGGTATGGAGATGGACATGTCTGAAGCCTTTCCCTTCCAAATGATAGAACCTCGAAGAAAAACGTTTCTTTTACCATTGACTGATGTAAGAAGAACTGGTCGAGACCTCTTTTGTCTGTAATACCTCCCCTATTCCAAGCTAATAAGACAGACCTGGTAACTAGTGAACAATTTAGAGGAACTTGGAGAACAACAAGAGACATTTCCATAGGGAACTATACCCTAACTAATCCAACCGAAAAACATAGGGAAAACTATTCCAAATTTTAGAAATCTTAGATGGGAATCTCACAGAACAATGAATACCACCAAAAGAAAAACTTCATTAAAATATTATCCAGTAGTTACCTAAACATTCTTAATACACAAGCATTATAATAAGGTTCAAATAAACTTACCAAGTTAAGAGAGGGGTGGATTGACGACTCCCTCCCACACAGAGCAATTAATTCCATCGATGCCTGAGTCTAACACTAGAGGTGGTAACAGTAACATTGGCAATAAGGGATTACCACCAAATCATACAACCCAAGAGAGCGTTGAATGCTAGCCATGTGAGTACTTGTCCCGGGAACAATGTAAAGTACCATAACCATGTGTTTAGGGCAAGGTGGCAAATAATTGATGGTCACACAAGTCGAACAGGAGGCCGAGGAAAGGCGTTGCAGAGAGATTTTAATGTAACAATCATAACTCTATTTAATACACAACTCTTGTTCTTGTATTTCCCATCACTAATTAATGAATGAGGATGATAGAGAGTTGAGACTTTGATTTAATCCTTGCATGTGTTCTTTCCATTTAATATTTATTTGATGGACTAGAAAGTTGCATCCAAAAACTAGTCACTCCAACTTCGTTTCCAATTTTAGGAAGAACCGTGTGCACCTTTGCAAAAACCCTAACTACCTAATGCTAGTTCTATGTGTATATCACAATGACTCCACATATACAAAGGCACTCTGCACGTACAGAACTAGAGTGCCTACTCTAATTCCTAATCATTATACTTTACACTCAAGAAAGAATAGAGATTGTTATCAAACCCGCTCGGAATAGGAATCGGACCTAAAGATGTCACGAAGTAGCCACTAAAGTTCTGTGTAAGTAACCCAACAGACTTGTACAAATCCTATAGTCGCGCTAAGCAAAGGTTAAATGATACCCTTCGAAGTACGATTATGGTACACAACAAGAATATTATTTATGCAGGTATGTGAATTAATTCTGACAGCCTCAAGTCCAAACCCCTTTTTCAATGATGTAGTAAGGAGATTTATGCATCATACTATGTGTAAGGGTGAGATAATAAAAAACTAGAATTTTATCAAAGCACTATACAATTGTGATATGAGTATGTTATAAGCATGGTGAAACTAATAAGATAAATAATAATATTTAAAAAAAAAAAAAAATTTGGGAATTCTGGGAAATATTACATACGGTTTCATGATAGGGATTCTCACTAACAGTGCTAGTGGGATCGATCAAATGAGTAATTATAACCTGTCTGTAACAATTATTGACTGTTCTGGTAGAGAGTTATTAGGTTCTTCCTGCACTGTACAGTTTTGGGTTATCGTACCCAATAAGGATACATCATGCACACATGTTCACATGGCCTGAGTTCTCAAGGCCTCCATCACCATTACTCATGCAATATGTGAGTCACTTAGGTAGCTAAATTTTCCATTCCTCCTTTATCCCTTATGCATTTTCGAACAAAAATGCTCTGCATTAACTTGTGAAACCCTACTCTATGTGTAACCACTAAAGGCGAGGGGGTTCTTGCTCTGCATAAGTGATAAGATGTTACATGTCCAACTGGTTCACTTCTTTACCAGGTGTGTTTACCAAAAAAATCCATTTCTCGAGTTACCTGTAGGATGTAAGGAAGGGTTATTCGTATTTTGAGCTTGTCTCTGTAACTAGTTTCTTTAAGATTTCTAGTTGGGACCTTCATTCTCTCTACTCTTAGCTTTTCAGAGCTCTACTATCCCTGCCCTATATAAAAAACATATTTTCTATCTCATGGTGGTTCACATCTTGTCTCTCACGTGAGGATAACCATTCGTTATTCAAGGGTTTCATTTGTTTGTAATCCATTTCACACATGCAATTTTCTTTTAGTTTTCTTAACTCAGGAAATCTCGAAAAGCTATTTGGTTATTTCCTCTGTCGTCTTCGTAATAAAATAGACTTTTATTTTATTGGTAACACTCAGGGTGTACCTATCATTGAGCTCTTTTGTGATTAAAAGAAAAACTGTTATGGTGATCCCAAAATCCCACTGTAAGCATCCTGTGTGAGTAACTGACCACTAAATCTCTCTTGTGGATTATGTTATGTATCTTTGCAATTGTAAGGAAAACAAGGAGGCATGAGTGCCCAAACCCTCATTGCTTAAGTTTGAGCAGGTATCTCCCTGGACTGACTGGGATTTATATCGTTTGAGCCATGGTGCAAAGATCTTAAGGAAATACCTGTGTTTGAAGCGAGACTATTATTTCCCCTCTTGCTCGTAGGTAGATATTTGTTTGTGGTTCCCTTCTATATAACTTTCATATAGGAGTTCATGGTCGCGAGACCTCTCTATTGATGGGAAATAACTTAAATTTTCCAGGTTTTAAATTATGGAACAAAATTCATCCTAAAATTCCTATTCTTGAAATATGTGGTTAAGATAGGGTTAAAAGAAATATTTCGGGTTCTGTTTTAAAAGATCGGTTTTGGTCTATGTTTTGTTGTCATCAAATCATAAGTTTTGACGTTATGACACCAATATCATGTAACCCTATCAGTTCACTTTGATCTAGAAAATTATGTGGTTAACCAATCGAATTTCACTTTGTTAGCGTAAAAGAGATTTGAGTGACTAGAAACTTTGTTTCCTGTGTGTATTCTTCTTTGTTATAAATCTTTGGTATTAAGAAGATATTATCTCTCAACCTCTGTGGAATAAATGTTATATTGTGTTTCCTTTATAATTTTGGTTATGCAATACATATATGAATGTTTTATCTACTAAATCATTCTGCATAAATATTTTAAGTTTGTTCAGTTACAAGACTAATGTTCAGACCCCTTTTGTTTCTCATGCAAGGGTACCCATCAAACAATTCAAAGCCCACTCCACCCCTTTGGGATATGAAATTTTTGTTGAGCATTGTTGAAGGAGAAATAACAGCCTACACCAACCACAAGCTAAGTATTGACCTAGTGTTGTTTTGCTTAATAATATGTTTCGTGATATTGTTCTGCATTTTCTTACTCTTTCATATCAATTTTTTGTTGTTTTACTAGCTTCTTGAAATTAATTTTGTATCTATTAATTCTTTGATTCTTCACAACCCTATTTAATAATTCCCTTTATTCATTGCAGGACATGGATCTTTCGTGGTCAATAGATCTAGCTATCGCTAGGCTCGAAAAAGGTATTCGAGTTCCATTTTCCAGAATTTTAATATAAGTTTCTAGGGTTTGTTTGCTACGGTACATACTTCTACAATAGGGTTCTATTATTGTGATAAATTTTATACCAAGCTAGTTGGTTTGCTCATAAATTCAATTTTGAAGAGAGAAGGCAGAGGGGAAACCTATATTGAAAAACAATCTCACTATTTAAAGGTTATGACCGCATATATTGTATAGAGTTCAAAGACTTGTTTAAGTATTGTACCAACTCTGTAATAGGTAGTATGTTTTTATGTATTTATGTCGCTGGAAATTTTCTTATGAGCTTATAAAAATGGAAAGTATTGTAACCTTCTGCTACATTTAATACAATCAGATTTAATGGAAAAATACTTGTAATAGTCAATATATATTTTTTCTGTGTACTAGATATTGTTATAGCATGGAAATCTATATGGTCGCAACATATATATGCATTTCAATTCTGATATTCACTCAAGTTTTCGTTTGGTGAGCACAATTTAAATATTATTCAAGTGAATATATATACATACAAATATAACTACACATATGTATAGGTTCTACTTATCATGATAATACTTTTGTTCAAGTTATATTTATTGAAATCTATAAACACATACACTGGTATTTCCTGTAGATCTATACTTAAGGATAGTCAACCTGTAGCCATCTGAAATAATTTTAAGCATGTTTATACTTAAATCTATATACATATTTATACCAAATCTTTCTAATATCAACAAAAAGATCGAATTGATATCACATTCACCAAAAACTATCACACACAATAGATTCTTAGTTCTACTCACTGATAAATTCAAACTGTAAAAGAAATATTATTCTACAATTCGTTTCATTCTACCAGTCATTATCCAGTAAAACAATTCAAGAAAACAATAAGTAGAGGTACATATATGAACAAAGTGTTGGAACAAAAAATGGAACAACCAAGTTCCACCCAACCATACAACAAAACAACGAATCTACTTGTTTCATTCACCCCCTAGCCTGACCATGAATCCATGAGGGCGAACTCAAAAACTCCTCCTTAGCTTTAGTATTCTATTCGATCATATAATTTTCCTTGCCTCCCACTCATAAAATAGTGCTCATAACAACAAGTGATATTCTTTTCCCCCCACATACTAGGAAACGTCTTGCCTCCTCCCATATGCTATATATGCAAAAGCATCTTGTACCTAGGTCTTTTCCCCTTGGGAATTTTCGCAGCTTTACAAATCCTTGATCTTGAGGGGCTTCAAATGGCCAAATTCCTGATTTTCCACTTGTAAAATTCAGCCCTGAGGTAGTTCAAGCCTATTCCCCACTCATGGAGTCATGGTCATCTGATTTCAACCTGGTTGTTCCATTTGTCCCTCAACAATAAATATAAAAAATATTTGTCTCTTACTAGTGTCATAGTCAAAGATTTTATTGGGAAAATCAAATATTTTCCCAATGGACACAATAACTTAATTACAATTAACCAAATTCTAGATTCGGAATTTCCATAAATGGCAATAATTTTCCAAATTTGAATTTGCCAAAAACGGAAATAAATTCCTAAGTGCATACAAAATTTAATAATAATTCATTTTTGGTGATATTACATCCTTTCCCCCTTCAGTAAAACACTGTCCTCAGTGTTCATTCCTTTATTAGAATAGGGTTGGATAATATTTCTACAGATCTTCGTCCAACTCCCAAGCGGCCTCCTTGGGACTAAATTCTTCCATTGCACCTTTACCTGGGTGATGACTCTATTCCATAGTATTGTTTCTCTTTTGTCTAGAATGCGCAGAGGTTCCTCTTGGAACTTGCCTTATGGTTCCACCTGCACCATCTTCCAATCGATCATGTGAGTAGGATCATGAACATATTTTTTTGACAAAGAAACATGAAATACATTATGAATTTTCAGATTTGTGGGAAGTGCAAGTTGGTATGCCACGGGTTCAATTCGAGCTAAGATATTGAAAGGGAAACAAAACTTGGGTGAAAACTTGGAACAATTTCCTATATTTAATGAACTTCTTCTTTCTTTAACTTTTAAATACACGTGGTCTCCAACTTGAAATTCCTGGTGTCTCCTTTTTAGGTCCACATAACGTTTTTGTCGGTCATGTGCCTCTTTTAAATTCTATTGTATGTTTATTACCGTATTCTCCATTTCCTGGAGAACTTCTGGTCCCACCATGAGTCTGTCAATCGGGTTATCCTAGCTAATCGTATTTGCACACCTTTTGTCGTACAATACTTTGAAGGGGCTCATCTTAGCCAATGTCTGGCAACCATTATTGTATGCAAATTCCACCAAGTGCAGGTAGCCTTTCCACTTACTTGGTTTCATCCTTATGTACATTCGTAGCATATCTTCCATGATTTGGTTTGTTCATTCAGTATGCCCATCTATTTTTGGATGGTAGCTTGTGTTGAAATCCAAGTTAGTATTCAACCCTACAAACAATTCTTTCCAAAACATAGATGTAAATTTTACGTCTTTGTCTAAAATCACCATTTTAGGAATGCCATGGAGTCTAAAAATTTCCTTCATGAATATTTTTAAGATGTTAATAGGTTTATAAGTAGATTTTACAGGAATAAAATGTCCAGCCTTGCTAAGCTTATCAATTACTACCATAATTGAATCATTATGTTTTTGAGTTCTAGGAAAACCTGTTATAATCTCCCATTTTCATTCTGGTACAGGTAAAGGCTGCAATAGGCCGTCAAGGTGCTAGTGTTCAACCTTCACCTATTGACAATCTTGGCACTTAGACGAGTATTATGTTGTCTCGCCTTTCATAGTAGGCCAATAAAATAACTTCCTGAGTGTCGTTACCATTTTCTGGTATCCTAGATGACCAGAATATGGTTTCTTGTGTACTTCGTCCAAAACAATTAACTTTAATTTAGCAGAATCTGGTATGTATAACCTATTTTTGAATCTTAGTAGACCATTTCTGTCCAAACTCAGATCTATTCTGTCTAAATTTTCTAGAATATTTTGTAAATTTGCTATTGTTTTAATGTATTTTTCATCATTATTACTTGCATCCTTTATCCTTTGTTCAAGGTCTCTTTCTACCCTGCTAATGTGTATCTCAAACAACCCAATAATTTTTCTACTTAAATCATCTACCACTTTTTTTTCCTTACCCTTGATGTGTCTTACCTCGAAATCGAATTCGCTCAAGAAGGCCAGCCATCTTTCTTTCCTTGTGTTAAGGTCTGGTTGACTAAACAAGAATTTCAAACCACTTTTATCAGTTAGCAACATAAATGTTTTAACCATTATATAGTGTCACCACATTTTTAATGCATGGATGACAACTTCTGATTCCAAGTCATGAGTGACGTAGTTCTGTTCGTGCTCTTTTATTTTTCGAGACTCGTAACAAATAACATGCCCTTATTGAGTTAGGACACCTCCCAAACCTTCTTTGCTCGCATTCACGCAAACTGTGAAGTCTTTATCCGGATATGCTACCCTTAAAATGGGTGCGGTTGTTAACATTTCTTTTAACTTATTAAAACTATCCTGACACTTTTGTAACCAATTAAACTTGGTCCCCTTCTTCTGTAGGGATGTGATAGGGTATGCAATCTTCGAGAATCCTTCTATAAATCTGCAATAGTACCCGATGATTCCCATAAATGACCACATATCCACTACATCCTTAGGGATAGGCCATTCCATGATGGCTCTTATCTTCTCTGAGTTGACGGAAATACCTTCTTCAGATATTACATGTCCTAGGTACTGTATTTTCTTTTGATAAAAGTCACATTTTTCAAATTTAGCGTACAGTTTGTGTTTTCTTAAAGTTTGAAATACTATCCTTAGATGTTCTTTGCGTTCCTCTTATGTTTTTGAATACACTAGGATATCGTCAATAAATACCAAAATAAACTTATCCAAGTACTGACTAAAAATTATATTCATTAAACACATAAAAGTTGTTGGTGCGTTAGTGAGACCAAACGATATAACAACAAATTCATAATGTCCATATCTTGTCCTCGACGTTGTTTTACTTATGTATTCATCCTTTATTCTAACATGGTGATAAGCAGATCTTAAATCCAATTTAGAAAAAATATTTTCCCCTCCCACTTGATCGAACAGATCATTGATTATAGGTAGAGGGTATTTGTTCTTAACAATCATTTTGTTTAATTGTCTGTAATCAATGCATAGTCTTAGAGTTTCATCTTTATTTTTAACAAAAAGGATTGGTGATCCCCATGGCCAGACACTTAGCCTGATGTATTCCTTGTCCAAAATTTCTTGTAGTTGAATCTTTAAATCTATTAATTCGGGTAAGCTCATTCAGCAGGGTGTCTTAGATATAGGGGCTGAACTAGGTAGCAAGTCGATAGAGAAGTCTATATCTCTTATTGGGGGCAGTTCAGGTATTTCGTTTACAAACAAATCTCTAAATTCATGTAAGACGAAAAAATATTCTAGGCTAGGTTTATTTTCTTTGTCTAACAGATTTGTCACTTGGATAGCATAAATCTGACAACCTTTACTCATGCATTTCTTAAATTGCATTGCTGAAATATGCCTAACTGAGAGTGGTTTTTGTATGCCTTGTACTATCCTAACAATGTTGTTTTCGTCTTTGTAAGTGATTGATTTTTCCTAACAATAAAAAATTGATTTATGCCTCTCTAACCAGTCCATCCCAATAATTATATCGTAAGACCATAACAGTAGAATATTTAAATTTAGCTTTGTGTTTTGACCACCTAAACTGAACTCACAATCAGAAATGAAATCAATTACTTTTATTTGTGTTCATGTTTCTAGTTGTACTAACCAAGACTTTGTATGAATTGTTTTATTAAGTTTATTTGAATCCACTACACGAGGGGCAACATAACTCAAGGTAGCTCCTAGACCAATTAAAACAAAAAAATGATTGTTATTAATTTTACCTTCAACTTCCACTACAGTGGAATGGTGGTCCACTTGTCGTCCATCCACAGCTGCGTTGATATTATGTATGCTTCTACCCACATCTTCCACTGTATAGACATCTTGCAAGTTGTGAACTGTGGTTCTTGCTGCAAAAATTAGACGTGGACAATTCCTCCTTAAGTGAGGTTCTCCACATTCCCAGCATTTTAACGATTCTCTAGGGTTGTCCCCAAACTTCTTGGTTCCCAGATTAACTGGTTTACCTCCCCCTTGGGTGTTCTAGTTATTGGAGTGAAATTATTTCCTTGGAAGGTTCTTTTTTGCATTCTGGAAAGGGGTTGGTTGATATCCCTTCTTCCGATGGTTCATTCTATATTGTTTCTTGTCTTTCCAACCCTTGGGAAATTCAGATCGTTGTTTGTATTGATCGTAGCACATTTTGGCCTTTATGAAAACTTCGCTTAAGGTCTTGGGGTTTTCGAACTCAATTCTATCCTTATAGATTTGTGGTAAGCATCTTAGGAACCGTTGGATTTTTACTTTGTCTTCCCGGATATAAGGCACAAACCTTAATAATTCCAGAAGTTTGTTTATCAAGTCATCCATAGTCATTTGATCGAATCTTAGCTCATAAAACTCTTTGGTTTTTATTCCATAGGAACTTTTAGACAAATACTATTTCTTAAAGTATTTCTTGAAATCTAACCACTCCATCTATTTTTCCTTTAGGCCCATGGCCAACTTCAGGTCTTGTCACCATATACTTGCTTTTACTTTCAGGTTATAGATGTTCATTATGACCTTCATGTTGTTGGAATAATTGTAGATCTAGAAATACCTTTTTATGTCTAGTAACCATGCTTCGACCTCTTCCCCTGTCATGGATTCCCCTTCAAAGGTGGACGGTTTGATTTTCTTAAACTCTCCCTCTAGGTGGTCCACATGTTTCCTCTTTCTTACTGTGGTTGTTTTATCTTCTACTGATGAGGTGCCTTCAGAAGAGTTGTCCCCTTTCTTTCTGCTTTGGGACCAGAATTCTTGGAGGATCTTTTGCTAACCTCTTCTTCCTATTTATTGTCTTTTGGGATCTTCTTTGTTACTATTCTACGCAATAGTACTTCATTTATTTCTTTTTGTTCTTGTTCTGTCCTTTCCAGTTTCTCATTGTCTGCCTTGAAAAATTGCAGTTCCACAATGAAGGTTTTCATGGTTTCTAGAACCTGGGTGGTGGAACTTCCTTCACTGTTCAATCCAAGTTCTCTAGTAGGTCCTTTCTCGTGATTCTCTTCAAGTTTGATCTCCTCTTCATTATGTGTTGCCATTATCACAATAGAAATAAAGCTTTTTTGTTTGTAACAGTAAATGTTTTGTTAGTTTTTCATTAAACAAAAAGCATGTGCTAAGAAAACATTTTTCGCCCTGTTTAAGGTCCAAGTGTTGTAAACTATGCTCTGATACCATATGTAATGTACCCCAAAATTAACAAGATTTTTTTTTTCTAGGGGCATTAAAACTCCTTTGTTCTGTTATACTCGATCTGTTTGCAATTAAAAAAATTCTGTCGAAATAAGACATGTACTTATTTTTTATTATCAATGAATGAAATAAGGTGATTACCCTTTCCATGTAACTCGTGCTTATTCTTTTTACTCAAACCATGTGTTAATGTATGTCAAACAAGTTGAAGTGGGGCCTCCCCATAATAATATGATCGATTCATGACCATAAGGTCTAGAGTAACTTCTAGTCTACAAGTTCATAATTGTATTCTTATTTGTATTAAAGGGTACCCACCAAAGTATTTCATTAGAGTTCCATATTCAAATAGACATGGTGCTCTTCTTCCTCTCTTATTTCTAACCCCTTACAAAATCTAACAAGAACTTATTAAAACGTTGATATTAGATGCAACCCATTATCATAACGTTTTTATATCCAAGGCAATGTATTATTTAGTTTGAGTTTACTAGAACTCATATAATCGCATGTATTACCTGAATTTTTACCCTCGGTCGCGTACGATCTCCTTGCAATGTCCATACCCTAACTAAACGTGCATCCTCACTATCACAAAGATGGACGTCCTCGTTGGTCTTCTTGTTAGGGTTTCCATAGTGGTTGGCGGGTCTTGACATACACCACTAATTAATGATAGGTTCACCCAAGTACATATCTTAACACTGGGTTTATAAACCCTACCTAGCGCGACATGCCACCACCCTAAATATTACCATCCGTCGTGGAAGCCATATGGTTTCATGATAGGTATTCACACTAATAGTGCTAGTGGACTCGATTGAATGTGTAGTTATAACCTGTCTGTAACAATTATTAACTGCTCTAGTAGAGAGTTATGGGGTTCTTCCTACACTGTACAGTTATGGGTTATCGTAGCCAATAAGGATACACCATGCATGAATTTTCACATGGCCTAAGTTCTCAAGGCCTCCATCGCCATTACTGTTGCAATACATGAGTCACTTAGGTAGCTAAATTTTCCATTCCTCCTTTGGCCCTTATGCAATTTCGAACAACAACGCTATGTGTTAACTTATGCAACCCTACTATATTTGTAAGCACCTATGATGAGGGGGTTCTTGCTCTACGTAGGCGAGAAGACGTTACACGTCCAACTGGTTCACTTCTTTACCAATTTTTACCCAAAAAACGCCATTGCTTGAGTTAACTAAAGGATGTAAGGAAGGGTTATTCGTATTTTGAGCTTGTCTTTGTAACTAGTTTCTTTAAGATTTATATTTGGGGCCTTCATTCTCACTACTCTTAACTTTCAAGAGCTCTACTATCCCTGCTCTGTATAACAAACATATTTTCTATCTCACGGTAGTTTATGGATAGTCTCTCCCGTGAGGATAACCATTCGTTATTCAAGGGTTTCATTTGTTTGTAAGCCATTTCACGCACGCGATTTTCTTTTAGTTCTCTTAACTCAAGAAATCCAGAAAAGATATTTGGTTTTGTCCTCAGTCGTATCCATAATAAAATAGACTTGTATTTTATTGGTAATACTCAAGGTGCACCTATGGCCAAGCTCTTCCATGATTAAAACAAAAATTGTTATGTTGATCCCAAAATCCCACTGTAAGCATCATGTGTGAGTAACTAACCACTAAAGATCTCTTGTGGATTATGCTATGTATCTCTACATTCATAAGGAAAATGAGGAGGCATGAGTGCTCAAACCCTAGATGCTTAAGGTCGACAAGGTATCTCCCTCGACTCACTGGGATTTATATCATTTGAGCCATGACGCAAAGATGATAAGGAAATACATGTGTTTGAAGCGAGACTATTCTTTCCCCTCCTGCTCACAAGTAGAGATCTTTCTGTGGTTCCCTTCTATCTAAATTTCGTATAGGAGGTCATGATCATGAGACATCTCTATTGATGGGAAATAACTTAAATTTTCTAGGGTTTAAATTCCATAATAGAATTCATCCTAAGATTCCTATTCTCGAAATGTCTGGTTAAGATAGGGTTAAAAGAAATATTTCGGGTTCTGTTTGAAAAGATCGATTCTGGTCTGGGTGTTGTTGTCATCAAATCATAAGTTTGGGTAGTATGACACTAGTATCTCGTAACGCTATCTGTTCACTTTGATTTTGGAAAATTATGTGGTTAACCAATTGAATTTCACTTTGTTAGTGTAAAAGAGATTTGAGTGACCAAAATCCCTATTTCCTGTGTGTATTCTTATTTATTATAAATCTGTGGTATTAAGAAGATATTATCTCTCAACCTCTGTGGAAAAATGTTATACTATGAATCCTTTATAAAAAAAATTATGCAATACATATATGAATGTTTTGTCTACTAAATCATTCTGCATAAATATTTTAAGTTCATTCAGTTACAAGACTAATGATGGGACTCATGTTTCTAATGTGAGGTTACCCATCAGACAATTCAAAGCCCACTCCTCCCCTTCAGGCTATGAACCATTCGCTCAACGTTTCTCAAGGAAAAAGAACACCCTACACCAACCTCAAGTTAAGTATTGACCTCGTGTTTTTTTCCTTAATAATACGTTTCGTGATTTCTTTCTGCATTTGCTTTCTTTTTCATATCAAATTTTCGTTGTTTTACAAGCTTATCAAAATTAATTTTGTATCTATTAATTCTTTGATTATTCATAAACCTATTTACTAATTCCCTTTATTCATTGCAGGACTTGGATCTTTCACGGTCAATAGATTCGGCTATCGCCAGGCTCGAAAAATGTATTCGAGTTCCATTTTCCATAATTTTAATATAAGTTTCCAGGGTCTATTCACTACGGTACATAGTTTCGTAGTAGGGTTATGTTATTGTGATAAATTTTATACCAGGCTTCCAAGGCTAGCTGGTTTTCTTGTAAATTCAATTTTGAACAGAGAAGACAGAGGGGAAACCTAGATTGAAAACCGATCTCACAATTTAAAGGTTATGACCGCATATATTGTATAGATTTCAAAGACTCGTTTAAGTATTGTACCGACTCTCTAATAGGTAGTATGTTTTTATGTATTTATGTCGCTGGAAATTGACTTCTGAGATTATAAAAATGGAAAGTACCATAACCTTCTGCTACATTTAATACAATCAGATTTAAAGGGAAAATACTTGTAATAATCAATAGATATTTTTTTTGTGTATTAGATATTCTTATAGCATGGAAATATGTATGGTAGAAACATATATACGCATTTCAATTCTGATATTCACTCAAGGTTTCGTTTGGTGAGTACAATTTAAATATTCTTCAAGCGAATATCTATACATACAGATATAAATACAGAAATGTATAGATTCTACTTTTCACAGTAATACTTATGTTCGGGTTATATTTATTGAAATCTATAAATGCATACACTGGTATTTCATGTAGATATATACTTAAGGATCGTCAACCTATAGCATTCTTAAATAATTTTAAGCATGTTTATACTTGAATCTATATACATACTTATGCCAAATATTTCTAATATCAACAACAAGATCAAACTGATATCACATTCACCAATAGCTATCACACACAGTACATTTTTAGTTCTACTCACTGATAAATTCAAACTGTAAAATAAATCTTATTCTACAATTTGTTTCATTCTACCATTCATTATCTAGTAAAACAATTCAACGAAACAAAAAGTAGAGGCACATATCTCAAAAAAGTGATGGGAAAACAAATGGAACAACCAAGTTCCACCCAACCATAGAACAGAACAACCAATCTACTTGCTTTGTTCACCCCATATCCTGACCATGAATCCATGAGGACGAACTCTAAAACGCCTCCTTATCTTTAGTCTTCTTTCAGGTCAGATAATTCTCCTTGCCTCACACTCAGAAAACAGTGCTCATAATAGCAAGTGAAATTATTTCCCCCCCGCATACTGGGCAGTGTCGTGCCTCCTCCCATATGCTATATATGAAAAATAATCTTGTGCCTAGGTCTTTTCCCCTTGGGAATTTTCATATATTTACAAATCCATGAGTTTCAGGGGTTTCCAATGGCCAAATTCCTGATTTTCCACTTGTAAAATTCAACCTGAGGTAGTTCAAGCTCGTTCCCCACTCATGGAGTCATGGTCAGTTGATTTCAACCTCGCTGTTCCATTTGTCCCTGAGCAATAAATATAAAAAATATTTGTCTCTTACAAGTGTCATATTCAAAGAGTTGGTTGGGAAAATCAAATATTTTCCCAACAGTCGCAATAAATTAATTACAATTAACCAAAATCTAGATTCAAAATTGCCATAAATAGCAATAATTTTCCAAATTCGAATTTTTGAAAAACAAAAATAAATTCCTAAGTGCATACAGACTTTAATAATAAATTATTTTGGGGGATATTGTATTTGAAGCTAGCGAAAGGATTGAAATAAAAACGAATGGAATGGTAAAAATTCAAAAAGTATTTCAAGAAACAGAACTTATGAGAAAGTTATTACGAAAGAAAGACTAAGGAATTCTATGAACTGTGACTAGGAAAAATGGATATGGAGGATATGATTAATAAATTCCTAGATCTGTTGAGGTTTGTGCCTTATATCAAATAATATAAGGTAAAAATACAAAGTTTCTTAAGTTGTCTACCACAATTGTAATGTACCCCAAATTTGCCAAATAAAAAAAAATTGTTAAGGACATTAAATCTCTTTTCATCTTCAATATTTGTTTCAAAACATCGCTTTAATATATGTAGAGTAGTTTTTTCCATTACCAATGATTTTATGAACTTACGCTTATCCTTTTCTTGATACAATTGTAATATCATGTAGAATAACTTTATATCTGAAATTACATTAATGCTATACAACAATCACATTGCGTAACAAATTAAGGAATATTGATTATTCCATAGTCTACCCATGAACCTTAAGGTTTATCCATTACCATACACATTGACATAATTCACATATTTTACTATGCGTTATAATATAAGTCTCATAGTTGACATCATACATGTTCAAAGGTATAAGTATGAATAGTTTTGTACATAAAACATTATAATCCAAATCTAATGTTACCATCATATCTATGCTAATATACTACACTATATGCTATAGGGATTCTATACCGAATTCGATCCATAGCATAAGTGTTTTCTCTTGACATATAAATCGCAGATCTTATCTAAGGGAGAACTTCACTTATTAACATAGATAACAATAACCTATTCATTGTAAAGTACCAGTGTTTAATACTCAGACTACTATTAGAACATGACTAGAAATATAGTTAACGATTATTATCGTTCGGAATCTCCCAACGATAAGTCACTAATCCTGAATTCGTTTAACAAATCGGAACCAAAAGGGTAAAATCTGGTAAACCACCCCATGTAAGATCATACTATAGCGCAAGGAATTTTAATTAAGTGAGCCAGTGATAACGTTACCAAGGTGTCTAAGGGATTATACTTGGGTTCTGTAATTATTCTACAGTTAAGCCCTATACCTAACAATATAAAAATACTCTACTTCGTGACCTGTCCCAGCATTGAATGAGAAATGGAAATCAGGTTAATGGCGATGTCAAGTTTTTCTGGAACACACTTATCAACTGGTCTAACCATTAAGAGGGGACTGTATCATACTAGTCTGTCAGGTGATCATTCCCAATGGGAGCTCACCATATCCCATTATTCACTTGGCAAGGTACTACGTATTTCCCATCAACCGTTACTCCACATTTGCAATAGTTTCGGGTCACTATTGTATTGTTTTCTTTCGGCTCTAAACTTTTGCGAAAATTCCTACCCTTGTATTGTATGCATCCAATGTTAACCTTGAAATGATTTCTCTGTATGTAAGGTCGGTGACTTAGATCGGACCTCGGCCTGAGCAGAAAAAATGGAGGGCGCACACCAGTCAGATTTCTACCGAAGCAAGGTAAGCCAAAACTTTTTTTTGTTCCTTATGATACCCTACGACTCTTGGATAACATATTCACATGTAGCCACTGTATATGTTCCTCTTGGCACTTTTGGTTTTGACGTTCTTGGATATGGGTTAGCGTATAATCTCAGTTTGGCTGGTGCCCTTCAAATATTTAAGGTTTTTTTCCTAATTTCATTTTATTTTTTTGTGCAAAGTCTCATAGTTTTACACCCTGCAATAGGTACTCTACCACTGTGAGAATTCGTAGTAAGTCCTGAAAAGCTTATGTAATAGAATTCCAAAGTGAAAATACCCATAAGCGTATGAACTAGTTTTCTAAACCTTAACAGATTCACGCTTAGTGTATTTTTCAGTTATCGTATTGTGTAAATGAGCTCTACGCGAACTAGATAAAATAGTTAAAATCTTAGGCTAAGCCTTTGGTGGATTTATGGACTAGGTATGTTTCAGTGTTTTATCTTTCATTATCCCTCTGCATGAAACTCATGAATATACTTACAAGGAGGTAAGGTAACGACCCTATAATGCATTATGTAATCTGCACTCTAAATGTGTGGCGAACAATGGTTCAGTTAACTTACCCTTTTACCTATAAATAAAAAATGCTCGACATCTGTACAAGAATTTCATAAAGGCTCTTTTTGTGTTAAATTCCACTATAATTTATACAACCTAGATTCTTATAAGAATTTCAACCCTGAATCCATGTTCTTAAATCCGTGTTTTAAATGGAAATATAGATTTCTTCCATGTAAATGAAATAGTATGGTGAAAAACCCCAAAATACTGTCTAAATCTTTTCTATTGAAAGAAATGTCTTCTACGGAAAGAATGTGATTTCATTATGTGCATAACGCATATTTTAATGCTATGTTTATCCATACGATTACGTTTGAGTTTTATACAACGTAGGTGTAAATGAATCCCTGAGTGTCGAACATCTGTCTAGGAAAATTTCATTTTGAAGATCCTACAGGGAACTTGAATCCTTGTTTTGGAGTTTTCACTGTATTTTATTTTATAATAATAATAGATAGTTTCTAGATTTAACAGGGTACAAGGTTAGATAAAAACGTATTCTAAATATGTTTGTTTCTTCTCATTTCATTTCCTTTATCGCAGAGAACCTTGACTTAAGATCTGTATAAATTTACACACGAAGAGTTTTCCCTCTATGGGGTTTCTCGACTATACTTCTGGTTGTTTAAATGTTTTAATTCTATTTAATTTATTGTTTGAAACCTTTAAGAGACAAAATATTATCCTCAATTACCATAAATAATGATGGGACCATGTCTTCTATTGTGAGGGTACCCATCAGCCATTATTGGGTCCCCTCCTCCCCTTTGGATTGTGGATGGATCGTCACTAGAGAGCGAGAAGCGAACTGTTCACATGTTGAGATAAGCTAATTATTTTCTCCTCTCTTTTAGTATTAATTTCATTAAAAAAAAAATTTAACATATTTATTGAGCCTATCGTATTCTCCCTTGCAGGTTTATACACAATCGACATGAGCGAATCAAGGAATGCCTTCATGCTTAGAAACGTATCTGATTTCTGGTCTCGCACATAGACACAACTTCGTAGATTCTATCTACTAGTGGTACAAGAGTCCTTACTCTAGCATGTAAATGTGTTGAACCTACACAAAATAGATCTAGTTAAACAATGATACACACATTTGCAGAGAGAAATTGAGAAAGAAGCAAGAGAGAAAGAATGGAAGAATTATCATTAACCATTCCACACTCAAAGAGTGAATAATTTAATATATAGAATACATGAGTAACTAATGAGCCATAGTGGTGGTATAGATAGATTTGGACACACCTGCTTGATTACAAGGTAAGCGCCACCTAGTCCCTAGTCTCGGTGATTCACGAGGGAGTGAGCGCCACCTAGTTAGTTAACTTGTCAACTAGTCTTAAGTGGCCTGAACAAAGACTAGTGAGTTGGTGATGGTCCCAATGTTGCATGGTGACAAAACCAATGCAACATCTAAGCTTAACTCAACTAGTCAAATTGAAGTTTGAACTGAAGATAATATTCTCCTGGTGGAATATTTTCCCCTAAAAATATAGGAGACTAGATATTGACTAATTATGACTAATAAAAATGGTATAAACTTAGGAAAAATAAATCTAGGTGTGTGTGAAGTAACTCCAACACCCCCTTAGGAAAAATAAATCCTAGGTGTGTGTGAAGTAACTCCAACACCCCCCGTGAACATCACTATGGTGAAAATAAAGAATGGGTCCCGGCTACAAGGCCATGTTAGGTACCCAAATACAAAAGATACACTAAAATAAACGAGGAAAGAGGGAAATCCTCATGGGAAAAAAATCCCCCCTCAAATTACAATGCATAAAATAAAAAATGATAAGGAGCAAAAGGTAGTTGCTAAGCAACCATGTCCTTCACTCCAAAATGACCTCGCAACTGTGCAAGTTTGTGCTCTTTGAATATTTTGTTGAAGATGTAGACGTCTGCACGGATCTTATGAAGTATATTCATCATTGATATTTACACACATATCCACTTTATCTTCTTGTAATTAATAATATCCAAATAAATTTTGGATGAAATTTTGAAAACCATGCGGTCGTTTTCAGAAAAATGTTGAAATTTTGTTGATTTTAAAACGATCATAACTTCACTTTCCGAAATCCGTTTCAGACGATTTTTTTTTTAAATTGGATATTTTCCCGAGAAGAATTCAAATATCCAATTTGTTGTTGCAAATGTTTCTCATAAAATATCATAATTGTGTCTGATGTGTGCGGCTCCCTTTTTGACTACTGAGATGCATGCATGGTGCATGCAAAAGTGTCTGCATGTGACTCCTGAGATGCATTCCATCTATATTCCACATGAATTTCAAAAAACAAATCTGTAATGGAGTAGAAATCATCTTCAATTAATGGAATACAAATTTCTGCAAATACTTTTGTAGAAGACTCTTCATAATAAGAGGCTTGATCTTCTGATGGCTTCTCTTCTGGCTTGACCTCTGGCATGAAATCCTCACAATACTCTTTATTCCAAAATAGAATATCCAATCTGGTCCATAATTCATTTGGATTTGATCCTTGTGATTCTTCATATACTTGATGGAAAATTTTGGGAGAAACAGACATACCGATACTTCCTATGGCCATATCTTGTCTATTGAGAAAGTCATTTTTCTCATTGAGAGAATCACGCTCTACTTCCATTTCCATGGTTATTTGGTATAAGAATTTGCATCTTAGCAGAAGAAATTTTTTTGGCTTCCATTCCAAATAGTTGTGAGGCATGAGAAGTATTTCCGATGAATAATCCATCTTTTTGTTGTCTTCAATCTTTTGTACCTGCAAAAACTTTTGGTGTAGAATTTTCTTAGCAGTTCGTCGGCTCTGATAACATGTAAATGTGTTGAACCTACATAGAATACATCTAGATAAACAATGATACACACATTTGCAGAGAGAAATTGAGAAAGAAGAAGCAAGAGAGAAAGAATGGAAGAATTTTCATTAACCGTATTCCACACTCAAAGAGTGAATAATTTGCAATATATATAGAATAAATGAGTAACTAATGAGCCATAGTGGTGGTATAGATTATTCTCGACACACACCAAAAGTTACAAGAGTAAACTACCACCTAGTCTAGTCTCTCAAGCAGTTACAGGAGTGAATTGCCACTTAGCTGAGTTAACTAGTCAACTAGTCTTTAGTTAACTGACTGAACAATGAGTAGTGAGTTGGTGATGATCCCAATGTTGCATGGTGACAAAACCAATGGAACATCTAAACTCAACTCAACTAGTCAAACTGAAGTTTCAACTAAAAAAGAATATTCTCAAGGTGGAATATTCTCCCCTAAAATATAGGAGACTCGATAATGACTAATTATGACTAACAAACAAGGAATAACCTTAGGAAAAATAAATCCTAGGTGTGTGTGAAATAAATCCAACATAGGGAACTCCATTGTAATTATTTTTTATCAAGGTTCTCATGGATTATCGAGGTTGCAAATTATATTTTTCAAATGAATATACAGATTCTAGAAAAACCATTTTGAACATTAATCGATTAAGGGTACAACTATTGTAGCATGCTTTGGTAGACTATTAAGTCACTGTTTATTTGTGGTTGTATACATCAGGAACATGTAAATTTTTATAGAAAAGGATTTTTATTCGCTTTATCTACTTTCTATGGTACTTGTACAGAATCTAAAATGATACTCTACATATATATATATATACACAATTATCTTATGTAGAAGAATGTACTCACTTAAAATTACCAGAACACTACAACAGTTCTAACATTCTTTATGCATGATTAAACATATACATATATTACTATATATACATGTATAACCCAATTTCATTAGCAATTGGAACTTACAATAGATTTACTATCTCTACTTAGTGATTATATCCAATATGTAAAATAATTATCACATAACCATCTCATTCGTGTCAGCTAATAATCAACAAAATATTTAACAAGAGAACAAGTAGAGGTACATATCTGAATAAGATGTTGGGACACAAATTCAACAACCAAGTTCCACCCAACTGTAGAACACAACAACCAAGTTACTTTCTCCATTCACCCCCTAGCTTGACCATGAGTCGATAAGGGTGAATTGAAATGATCCTCCTTTGCTACAGTCCTCTTTTCAGATTAAAAAATTCCCTTGCCTCACACTAAACAGTGTTCATACCAACAAGTAGTATGTTTTCTCCAACATACTAAGCAGTGTCCTTCCTCCTCCATATGTTGTATATGATGAGCACCTTGTGCCTAGGTCTTTCTCTCCCTCAGGAATTTTCGCAGCTTTACAAATCCCTAATTTTAGGGGCTATTAGTAGTCAAATTCCTCATTTTCCACTTGTAAAAATCATCCCTAAGGTAACTCAAGTTTTTTCCCCACTCATGGAGTCATGGTAAGATGTTTTCAACCTCGTTGTTCCATTTGTCTTCCATCATTTAATATATAAACATATTTGTCTTTTACATGTGTCACAATCAAAGAGTTAGTTGGGAAAATCAAATATTTCCCCAACAGTCATAAATAATTAATTACAATAATCAAATTCCAAATTCGGATTTTCCATAAATGGAAGAAAAAAAATCCAAATACGAATTTTCCAAAAACAAAAATTTATTCCTAAGCGCACATGGACTTTAATAATTAATTATTTTTGGAAATAATCCTCTCCCCTTTCAGTACAAAACTGTCCTCAGTGTTCATTCCTCTCTCGGAATAGGGTTGGATAAGATTTCTGTAAATCTTCCTCCAATTCTCAAGTGGCCTCCTCAGGACTAAAGTTCTTTCATTTCACTTTTACCTGGGTGATGGCTCTATTCCGTAGTATTGTTTCTTTCATGTCTAGAATGCACAGAGGTTCCTCTTGGAACTCGCCTTCTGGTTCCACCTACACCATGTTCCAATCAATGATGTGATTAGGATCATGAATATACGTTTTCAACAAATAAACATGGAAAACATTATGAACTTTTAGATTTGTAGGGAGTGCAAGTTGATATTCCACGGGTCCAATTTGTGCTAACATATTGAATGGGCCACAAAACCTGGGTGCCAACTTTGAATAGTTTCCTAGCTTCAGTGAGATTCTCCTTGATTTGAATTTCAAATACACGTGGTTCCCAACTCGGAATTTCTGGTGTCTCCTTTTCAAATCTGCGTAGGTTTTTTGTCTGTCATGTGCCTCCTTCAAATTATTTTGTGCATTTATTACCATTTTCTCCATTTCCTGGAGCATCTATGGTCCCATAATAAGTCTGTCAACTAGTTTATCCCAGCTAATTGGAGTTGTACATTTTATGTCATACATTACTTCTAAGGGACTCATCTTAGCTGACGTATGATAACCATTATTGTACGCAAATTCCACTAAGTGTAGTTATTCCTCCCACTTAGTTGGATTTGTTCTTATGTACATTTGTAACATGTCTTCCACAATCTGATTCATTCCTTCAATTTTCCCATTTGTTTATGGATGGTAGCTTGTGTTGAAATTCAGGTTAGTATCGAAACCTACAAACAATTCTTTCCAAAACGTTGATGTAAATTTGACATCTCTATCCGAAATCACCATTTTATGAATTCCATGCAATCTAAATATTTCCTTCATAAATATTTCAACAATGTTAATATCTTTATAAGTAGATTTCACAGGTATAAAATGTGCAGACTTGCTAAGTTTATCAATCACTACCATAATCAAATCATTCTTCTTTTGAGTTTTAGGCAAACCTGTGATGAAGTCTAGTGACATAATCTCCCACTTCCATTCTGGTATAGGTAGAGGTTGTAGCAAGCAGGTTGGATGTTGATGTTTAACGCTTAGTTGTTGACAATCTAGGGATTTAGATAAGTATTCAACTGTCTGACCTTTCATGTTAGGCCAATAAAACAATTTCCTCAAAGTTGTTACAATTTTCTGGTATCGTGGATGACCAAAATATGGCTTTTTGTGCACTTCATCCAAAATTGTTAGCTTTAATTCAGCCGAATATGGTATGTACAACCTGTTTTTGAACCTTAGCAATCAATTTTTATCCAAACTCAGATCTATTCTGTCCAATTTTTTCTACATTTCCTTGTAAATCTGCTACTGTTTTGATGTATTTTTCATCATTACAAATTACAGATCTTATCCTTTGTTCAATGTCGTTTTCTTCTCTCCTAATACTTATCTCGAAAATTCCACTAGTTCTCCTACTTAAGGCATCTGCAACTTTGTTTTCTTTACCCTTGATGTGTCTTAATTCGAAATTGAATTCACTCAAAAAGGACAGCCACCTTGCTTGCCTTGCGTTAAGATCTGGTTGAATGAATAATAATTTCACACCACTGTTATCGGTTAGCTGTAGAAATTTCCTTCCCATTAAATAATGTCGCCACATTTTTAGCGCATGAATTACAGTTGCTAATTCCAAGTCATGTGTGATGTATTTTTGTTCATGTTCTTTTAGTTTATGTCATTTGTAACAGATAATGTGCCATTATTGAGTTAGGACACCTCCCAAGCCTTCTGTGCTTGCATCCACACAGACTATAAAGTCTTTATTAGGGTATGCTATCCTTAAAATAGGTGTTGTAGTTAATAGTTCTTTTAGCTTATTAAAGTTGTCGTGACATTTCTGTGACCAAGTAAACCTTATTCCCTTTTTCTGTAGAGATGTGATTGGGTATGTAATTTTTGAGAACCCTTCGTTAAATATGTAGTAGTAACCAGTAATTCACATAAATGACCTGATGTCAGACACATCCTTAAGGATAGGCCATTCCATGATGTCTCTTATCTTCTGTGGGTCAATTGCAATACCTTCTTCAGATATTACATGTCCTAGGTATTGTATTCTCTTTTGGTAGAAGTTGCATTTGTCAAATTTTGCATACAACTTGTGTTTCTTTAACGTCTGCAATACTATTTTCAGATGTTCTTTATGTTCTTATGTTTTAGAATAAACTAAAATATCATCAATAAATACCAAAAAACATTTATCCAAATATTGAATGAATATGCTATTCATCAAACACATAAATTGTGTTGGTGCGTTAGTAAGACAAACATAATTACAATGAACTCATAGTTTTTGTATATCGTTCTAAAATATGTTTTATTTATATATTCATCCTTTATTCTAACTTGGTGATAACCAGACCTTAAATATAACTTACATAAAATCTTTTCTCCTCCCACTTGGTCAAACAGGTCGTTAATTTTGGGTAGAGGATACTTGTTCTTAATCGTCATCTTGTTTAACTATCAATAATCAATACATAATCTTAAAGTCCCATATTTCTTTTTAATGAAAAGGACGGGTGGTCCCCAAGGTGAGACACTTGGTCTGATGTAGTCCTTGTCCAACAGTTCTTTTATCTGAATTTTCAGCTCTGTCAATTCGGGTAAACTCATCCTATAGGGTGCCTTAGATATCGGGGTTGATCGAGGCAGTAGATTGATAGAGAAATATATCTCTCTTCTTGGAGGAAGTTCTAGTATTTCGTCCACAAATAAATCTCTAAACTAATGTAGGATGGTAAAGTCTTCTAGACTGGGTCTATCTTCCTTTTCTAACAGATTACTTACTTGAATAACATAAATTTGACAACCTTTTTTCATGCATTTCTTAAACTGCATGGATGAAATCTGCCTAACTGATAGTGGTTTTCTGATACCTTGTATTGTTTTAATTGTGTTGTTTTGGTCTCTGTAAGTAAGTGACTTTTCATAACAGTTGAAAATTACTTTATGTTTCTCTAACCATTCCATCCCAATGATTATATCATAAGATCCCAAACATAAAATATTTAGATTTAACTTTGTATTTTGGCGATCAAAATTGAGTTCACATTCATAAATTAAATTTGTTACTTTTCTCTTAGTCCTTGTTGCTAACTGCACTAACCAGAACTTAGCATGTTTTACTTTCTTGAGCTTGTTTAAATCAACTAAAACAGGAGTAACATAACTCAGACTAGCTCCTCGGTCAATTATAATTGAAATACAAATTATCATTAACTTTACCTTCAACCTCCATGATAGTGGAATAATGATCATCTTGTCTGCCATCTACAACTGCATTAATTATGTGCATGCTTCTTCCTACCTCTCCTACTGTAGAGGATTCCTGCAAGTTATGGACTGTGGTCCTTGCTATGGAAGTTAAACATGGTCAATTCCTCCTTAAGTGAGGTTCTCCACACTCCCAACACTTTAATGGTTCCCTGGGGTTGTCCCCAATTTTCTTGGCTCCCAGATTAAATGGTCTACCTCCCCCTTGGGTATTCTGGTTGTTAGAATGAAAATATTTCCTTTCGAATCTATTTTCCATATTACGCAAAGGGGCTGGTTGGAAGCCTTTCTTTTGCTGATTCATTCTGTCTTGTTTCTTATACTTCCAATCCTTGGGAATTGCATACCATTGTTTGTACTGATCATAGCACATTCGAGCCTTTCTAAACACTTTGCTTAAAGTTTTGGGGTTGTCGAATTCAATTATGTCCTTGTATGACTCTAGCAGACAGCTTAAGAATCATTGTATTTTTACTTTATCTTCTGTAATGTAGGGTACAAATCTCAATAACTCAAGAAATTTATTTATCAGGTTGTCCATGGTCATTTGTCTGAGCCTTAGCTCATAAAATTCCTTATTCTTTATTTCATAATAGTTTTCTAATAAATACTTCTTCTTGAAGTATTTCTTGAAATATGACCATTCCATATATTTTTATTTTAATCCCTTGTCCATTTTCAGGTCTTGCCACCAGTTACTCACCCTTCCCTTCAAGTTATAAATGGCCATTCATACTTTCATGTTACTAGAATAATTATAGATCTAGGCATATTTATTTATATCCAGTAACCATGCTTCAACCTCTTCGCCTGTCCTGGATTCTACTTCAAAGATGGATGTTTTGATCTTCTTGAATTCACCTTCTAGGTGATCCACCTATTTTATTTTCCTTCCTGTGATTGTTTTTTCCCCTACTACTTGTGTGCCTTCGGAAGAACTATTCTCATTTTATGTTTTGGGACTAGAATTTTTAGAGGCTCTTTTGTTGAGTTCTTCCTCCTTGTTGTTGTCTTTTGTACTCTGTTTTGTTACGATGTTGCACAACAACACTTCATTTATCTCTTGTTGGTCTTCGTGTACCTTTTTTATCTTCTCATTATCTTCCTTGAATGCTTGCAGCTCCACGATAAGGTTCCTCATTGTTTCCAGAACCTGGGTGGCTAAACTTCCTTCACTGTTTTTTCTAGGTTCTTTAGGAGGTCCTTGATCAAGATTCTCTTGAATTTGGATCTATTCTTCATTCCGTGCTGCCATTATCACAACAAAACAAAAATTTTATGTTTGTAACAATAAGTATTTTTGTTAAATTTTTTTATTTTAATAGAAACAAAATGTACTAAAATAATTTTGTCCTTTCCCTGAGGTCCAAGTGTTGTAACCTTTATCTCTGATACCATATGTAATGTACCCCAAATTTACCAAATAAAAAAAAATTTGTTAGGGACATTAAATCTCTTTTCATCTTCAATATTTGTTTCAAAACATTGTTTAATATATGTAGAGTATTGTTTCCATTACCAATGATTTTCAAAATCTTATGCTTATCCTTTTCTTGATACAATTGCAATATCATGTAGAATAAATTTATCTTTGAAATTACATTAATGCTATAAAACAATCACATTGCGTAAAAAATTAAGGAATATTGATTATCCCATACTCTACCGATGAACCTTAAGGTTTATCCATTATGATACACATTCACATATTTTACTATGCACTATCATATAAGTCTCATAGTTGACATCATACATGTTCAAAGGTATAAGTATGAATAGTTTTGTACATAAACTATTATAATCCCAATATAATGTTACCATCATATCTATGCTAATATACTACACTATACGCTATAGGGATTCTATACAGAATTTGGTCCATAGCATAAGTTTTTTCTCTTGACATATAAATCATAGATCTTATATAAGGGAGAACTTCACTTATTAACATATATAATGATAACCCATTCATTGTAAAGTACCTGACTTTAATACTCAGACTATTATTACAACATGACTAACAATACAGTTAATGGTTTTTATTATTAGGAAGCTCCCAACGATACTAGTCACTAATCCTAAATTCGTTTAACAAATTAGAACCAAAACGATAAAATATGGTAAACCACCCCAAGTAAGATCATAATATAATGCAAGGAAGTTTAATTAAGTGAGCCAGTGATAATGTTACCAAGGTGGCTAAGGTAATATACTAGGGTTCTGCAATTACACAACAATTAAGCCCTATAGATAATAGTATAACCATACTTGACTTCATGACCTCGCACAACATTGAATGAGAAATCAAGCCATGTTAATGGCGGTGTCAAGTTTGTTTGGAACATATTTATCAACTAGTCTATACCATTAAGAGGGGAATATATCGCACTAGTCTGTCAGGTGACTGTGCCCAATGGGATCTCTCCATATCCCATTATTCACATGGAAAGGTACTGCGTATTTCCCATCAGTTGTTACTCCGCATTTGCAATATTTATTGGTCACTACTCTATTGTTTCCTTTCGGATTTAAACTTTTGTGAAAACCCCTACCCTTGTACTATATGTGTCCAATGTTAACCATGAAATGATTTCTCTGTATGTAAGGCTGGTGACATGGAGCGGACCTTGGCCTGATAATAAAAAATGGAGGGTGGACACTAGTCAGATTTCTACCGAAGCAAGATAAGTCAGAACTCTCTTTTGTTCCTTCTAATAACCTCTGACTCTTGGATAACGTATTTGCATCTAGCCATTGTATTTGTTCCTCTCGGATCTTGTGGTTTTGATGTTCTTGGATATGGGTTAGCATATAATCTCAGTTTTACTCATGCCCTTCAAATATTTAAGGTTTTTTTTCCTAATTTCATTTTGTTTTTTTGTGCAAAGTCTCATAGTTTTACACCTTGTGATGTGTACTCTACCACGGTGAGAATTTGTAGTAAGTCCTAAAAGCCTTATTTAATATCATTCCAATGTGAAAATACCTGTAAGCATATGAACTAGTTTTCTAATCCCTAACAGAGTCACGCTCAATGTATTTTCAATTATTGTATTGCGTAAATGATCTCTGCACGAACTAGATAAAATAGTTAAAATCTTAGGCTAATCCTTTCGTGGATTTATGGACTGGGTCTATTTCTGTGTTTTCTCTTTCGTTATCCCTCTACGTGAAACTCTTGAATATACTTACAAGGAGGTAAGGTAACGACCCTCTAATGTGTTATGTAATCTTCACTCTAAATGTGTGGTGAACAATGGTTCATTCAACTTACCCTTTTACCTATAAATAAAAAATGTTCGGCATCTGTACAAGACTTTCGTAAAGGCCCTCTATGTGTTAAATTCCACTATAGTTTATACAGCCTAGATTATTATAAAAATTTCAACCTTGAATCCTTGTTCTTAAATACGTGTTTTAAATGGAAAAATATATTTCTTCCGTGTAAATGAAATAGTATGGTGAAAAACCCCAAAATCGTGTCTAAATATTTTCTATTGAAAGAATTGTCTTCTACAAAACGAATGTGATTTCATTATGTGCATAGCTTGTATTTTAATGCTATTCTTATGCATACAATTATGTCTGAGTTTTATACAATGCAGGTGTAAATGAATCCCTAAGTGTCAAACCTTTGTCTCGGGAACTTTCATTTTGAAGATCCTACAGGGAACCTAAATCCCTGTTTCATAGTTTTCAGTGTATTTTATTTAATAATAATAGATAGATAGTTTCCAGATTTAACAGGGTATACGGTTAGACAAAAACGTATTCAGAATATGTTCATTGTATCTCATTTGATTTCCTCTATGGCAGAGAACTGTGACTTAAGCTCTGTATAAATTTACACAAAAATATTTTTCTCTCTATGGGGTTTCTTGATTGTACTTCTGGTTGTTTAAATATTTTAATTCTATTTAATTTATGGTTTGAAACCTTTAAGAGACAAAGTATTATCCTCAATTACCATAACTAATTATGGGACCCTATCTTCTTTTGTGAGGGTACCCATCATCCATTCTTGGGTCCCCTCCTCCCCTTTGGATTGTGGACAGATCATCACTCGAGCGACAGAAGAAAACTGTTCACATGTCGAGATAAGATAAGTATTCTCTTCTCTCTTTTAGTATTAATTTCATTAAATATTTTTCTTAACATAGTTACTCAGTCTCTCGTATTCTCCCTTGCATGTTTATACACAATCGAGAGGAGAAAATAAAGGAACACCTTCATGCTTAGAAAGGTATTTGAGTTCTGGTCTGGCACAAAGATGCAACTTGATATATTCTATCTACAAGTGGTATAGGAGTCCTTACTCTAGCGAAGTCCATTGTAATAATTTTTTATCCATGTTCTCATGGATTATCCAAGTTGCAAATTATATTTTTCAAATGAATATACAGATTGTATAAAAACCATTCTGAACATTAATCAATTAAGGGTACAACTACTGTAGCATACTTTGGTAGACTATTAAGAAACTACTGATCTGTATTTGTATACATCAAGAACATGTAAAGTTTTATAAAAAAGAACGGTTATTCTCTTTAT
>SNQJ01S0052208.1:0-20010 GCA_010110895.2 Picea sitchensis | reverse complement strand
AGTCTGAATACATTCTTTATTACCATAGAAATATAGTGATTTGGTAGAATTCAAAGTATCTTGCAAAATAAACCATTGTATTCAATCGATCATTGTTCAAAATATTATAGTTGGAGTACCATAGAAAAAAAACTCCACAACCTCTTGTATTGTAAACAGAGCTCTAAGAAAGTATACACAAAATATTTATGTAGCCAAAGTTAATGCACGCATAGATCAATCAAGGAAGGACATGGAACTCGAATAGCTTTCAAGGTAATATTCTTCCTTCATCTGAATTACACCAACTTTCCTAACCTGCAAAGAAGTAAAATGAGGGTTTAGTAACTTGCTAGCATTTTAATTCTATGGAAATTAAACATTAGAATAAACCTAATGCAAAGACTTATCTTGAGTCTCGATTAAAACCAAATCACCTCTTGGTCATTTTGCAACAATATGTCCACGATCCAGGAGGAGGAGGAGTGGACCCAAAATGGACTGATGGGTACCCTCACAAAACAGAAAGGGCCCATCATTAATTTCATATATCCGTGCATAGAATTTTTATTTGTAAAATAGAGGAAGTGACAGTAAGCAAAGAATTGAAACCAGTTATCATCAAAATAGATCATGCATAGATTAATCAAACATGAAGCATATAATAGTAATCTCCAAACCCTGTATAGAGGACAAAATAAATTGGAAGGAGTCAACTATGGTGAGGTCAACGATTAAACAAAACTACCATTTAATTTCCTGAAATCACATAGTGGAAATTCTGATTCGGGGTAAAAAAAAATCGCAGTGAAGGAATTATCAATTTAATAAGAATTCATAGAGGCGCACAATATGCGACCTGTGTAGAATTGCAACCGATGGATATTTAAAATTAAATAACATTACAGAAAGGTAAATTACGCAAGTTTGAGTGCATAGAAATTTCCAGTAAAAAAAGCAATACATAAGTTAGAGCCTAACTATGCAAAACACATCTAAACCCTACGATTCCATTCCACCTACATTCAACATATGTGGTAGTGAATGGTTATATGCTTAGGAATGGAAGTTAATAAACAAGTATACTCTCTCCTTTGTTAGTAGAAAGTGGTCGACATAGGAAAACCCTTTCATAAACGATTTAATTCTTTTAGACGAGAGATCAAATTAAGGATGTTGTCGAGGTGGGCGCAGGACAAACCATGACTCTTCCCAGAAGAGGAAATATTTTACAGCTAGAGGATACAAAAAATTGTTGTTTCAAACAAATAAGACCTTATTAATTTTTTATTTATATACAAAATGTGAATACGAAATTTTCCTACAAAATTTTAAATAACAGTCAAGTCTGAATAACATACTAGCATGATAAGTTTTGAATCATTAGACGAATTCCAGAGTGTAATATTAACAGTGATCCCGACAGAAACTTTCAACCAGGGCCTACCCGTATAGTCTTATGAACTAAATGTTATTATATTTCACAACAAAGGGTCGTGGGGTGATGACCTTGTTCAATGTTAAAGAAAACGAGAAAGGATCAAAGGGTTTAACTTAAAATGATTTGGGCCATGGTCTGACTAGGAAAGGACCATAATGACTATAGACTTCAAGACTGACAACCAATGAAGAGGAAACCACAATAACCCTCAATCCTGAGTGTTAAATATAAAGGTTTTCACCCAACTTACAAAGGGAACCATAACATAGTAGAATATCGGGAGGAAAATACTTATGGGGGGCACAAACTGTCATACATTTCCAAACCTCCAACAAAGTAAAGAAAACATGAAGTCATTACTTTGAACCTCTCAATTATTTTACTTTTCACCAGACAGAAAATACATTCATGAAGTACTTTTCATAGAGCACTTAAGTAACAGAATGGTTACTTACCCTTGCGCATGGAGAACCCCGAATGTGTGTTGCCTCCTTCCATCGCTCACCAGAGCCGAGATTACCAAAATCATTGGTCATATACCACGAAGAGGAAAATGTTTGTATACAACGCAAAGGCAAATTTTTGCATACAGCGCAGAGGCCAATTTCTTGTTACAGGACTAAATGGACAGTTATGAAGAACAATTGCTACCTCTAGGTCCTTGCTAGAGGAGTAAAAGTGGCTAGTACAAACCCATTAACTCTTCCATGTGAAGTCGAGGAAACAAAAAAACTGTATTGGCATTTTTTCCTAAGTGTCAGTATGGAAGGTATGGGACATGCTTCACCATTACCGGACCAGGCCAGGAGTAAATGTCTACATGATAGTATGGAGTCGGCCAGACCCGACCTTTCATCCACCATAAAACGGTTTTCGAACCACTTAATTGTTGAGTCATGTTTAATCCTAGCGCTAACCCTAGAACGGGAAATGTATGTAACAATAGAGGTATGTATAGGTATGTGTTTGTTGCGCTATGATAAAACAATATGTTATGAATAGGTATATGCTTGATGTGCTATGATAGAACAATATGTTACATATAGGTACATTTCGATGCACTATGATAAAACAATATATTGTTATGGTATCTATACGATAGTCTATATCATAAACAATATATTGTTATGGATAGTATATATGATAGTCTATAGTCTATATTGTTTATCAAAGCTAGGATATTATGTAGAAGTGGAAAATATATGATTAATTATAGTCTATTACACGAGGTAATATGGATAACATGTCTTGACATAGACCTAGTGGTTATTCTAAGGGTTATGACAGTCATGGTCGCAATTTTATTCAATACATATAAGTGTATGATTATAATCCAATAATGACGCTATAATGAAATATAACAGTAAGAGATGAGTGGAATTTAAATCTTCTTTGACCTTTAAGATGGATAATGACAGAGAAGTAAAATTTGTATCCATGCAATAAAGGAATAAGAGATATATAATGGATTATCTCTGTGTCGCAAACATTTTGGAGATTCAAGGGACGTTAATGTCTCCTAACAAAAAAAAAATATTGAGAAATTTGGGGTACATTACACGAGGTGCACATGTGACCGACATCCACCTTATTACATTCAAAGCACCCCTTTAACCATGTTATTGTACTATGTAATATAGTTCGGACGGACAGAGAGTTAGTATCCATGTATAGTTGGTAACACCATCGTTTAGTGGGGTATCATATGTCTGATAGTGTTCTATAGTTGTTTAACTATTGGTTAGCACATGCATGTATTTATCCTCAGGGGCTTATACCAAACACCTTGATAACCTTGTTCATGTGTGTCTTCATCTGGTAGAATCAATAATGGATTTTGGTAGGCAGAACCCTTATGTTTTATTACAAAACAAGAATCCCTTAGGGGTGAGCTTATGCTGTTGGGGTTATGATTTATTCCTCATAGCTTGTAGTAATATAGGGTATGAACTAACCCCTTCAACACTTTGGAAGAATGTAATAGGGTATAGTGGAAAGTTTTGATTTGGATATTTATTCATTCTACTTAGGATGGAATTTTCATGAGTGGAGTATAACTTATATGTTTACTTGAGTAAGATAGTTTTTATAAGGAGATATATTCATGTGTCATGAGTAGTAAAGTATATTTTTACTCGTCCAAATGTTTTTTTTATTAGCAAATTTTGGGGTAGTCATTACAGATATCATTAGGAACAACAACATTGACATCTTTAACCATGATATATCATATTTCTTGAATACATAATCCACCATTAGTCATACTCAATGATTATTTCATCAAGGATGATTTTAAGGATGGAAATTATTTTTAAATGTAGAAATCTTGGCAAGTCTTAGTAATCCTTCATATGCCAACTATAAATGATTGGCGATATTTTTGTAAAAATATTCAAATTTCTAAGGATTTTATATAGTTTTTATAAAATTTTGGCAATTTTTAAGATAAAATAATTTTATCCTATAGAATTTGGGTGAATCATTTTTAAAATCATGTGAAATTACACATCCATATGCACCAAGCATTTATTTTCAGCATGCCTACTAATTCATATGAATTTTAACTTCATTGTATGCCTCATGAACTCTAGTGCATTTATGTTTTAATTCACTTATTTATTTATTTATTTATTTATTTATGTTGTAGTTGTTTGTCCTTGAATTCCTTCATATCCTTTAGGCCTTGTGCGCTCCCATTCTACTCATCTTCACTATGTCTCCTTGGTTTGAATACTTTCCAACCAAGTTCCACTTGGCCATTCTGCAATCCAACCAATGTGTTCTATTTTCAACAACCTCTCCTAGGAAGTCATATCCAACTTTACCTTTATGAAACATTCCAACATCCTGGAATGAAGTATCTCAAACATTCCATCACTCTACTACAACATTCTTGAACCAAATACTATTACTCTATAGTTGTCCATTATATTAATTCATTAACCTTTCCCTATGAAACCATACCTTTCACACTTAACACCATTATCAATGGAAGTGCATTTTCATTCAGTAACAATTTTCAAGTGAGAGAGCATTCCCAATTCTTTGCATTGGCATCCTACTTTCCGCTATGAACTCTGATATCATAAGTGGATTTATTTCACACTTAATCTTAGCAAATGTCTGCACCTCTCTTACTTCAAGTCTAGGCAGTCATACTTATCCTTTCCATTCCCATAAATGACATATTTAAACTGCTATCTTCATATGTGAGGACTCTTTCTTTTGTTGTACCTGTAGTTTATTCAAATTTTGTGGTTGTTGACTAATACTTTTGTTCCACTATTCTTGAGTTCTTTCTCCACATTTCATTAGTTTATCTATATCTCTTGATTGCCTCATCCAACTCCCGTAAGCTCTAGAATGATTCAATGACCCTAACATCTGATCCTAGACTGGAATTGATCAAGTTATACCTCTAATCCTACCAAAATATGCAAGCAATCAACTGGTTAGAATTATACATATCATACAAAATTGTCAATTAAATTTATAGGTACCTTTTCTTTTTAATTCATGAAGGAAATTGTATCACTTATAACAATTATCCAAAATATATTGATTCTAGGTCATTCTCCTTTGAATCAACATTCCAATGAATGAAATCTTGCTCCAATTCAATATCAGAGATGAAATTTAGGGCTCCCTAGAAAACCCCTTTCAGGCCCCTTAGTTGATACATAAATTGAAATCTACAAAGGCGCTTCATTCAAACCATGTCCATGTGACGACAGCTTGGAACCGCGGGCTTAATCCTTCCTTAGCACTTTTCTATATTTGAAAAAAACAATTTGGCCACTAGCCCGCTTTTACTCCGACCGAAGTCTCATAAGACCAAGGGCCATGACCAAGTACTTAGCTGATATGTGCCTATTTGAGGCTTCAAAAATTTGGGCTTTGGAGGTTTCATGTATACTACACATCATCTTTTCTTAATGTCAAACTAGAGAATTTCCCAAACAGACCATTCTTCGGAGCTTCGGGGTTCCGGAACTTCGAGCTTCAGAATTTTTTACTAATTCACCCCTTTTCCCCAAATGTTGAACTAGAGACATTCTCTGGAGCTTCGTGATTTGGAGGTTCTAATAACAACATACACTTTTATCCCCGTGTGTCAAATCTTTGAACTGTCGGAGTCACATCAACAAATATGCACCATTATAGAGGTGACACGTGGCCCATTCTACAAGTGACATGTGTCTAGTCATAATTGGCACAAAAAGGTCTAGGAATATCATAAAATAGGATGACATGTGGAACACATGAAATTCTAATGTTGTTTTTTGTCTTTACAAGCCTTGGGAAATTTCGACTGGTGCTTGTATTGGTCGTAAAACATTCGGTCCTTCTTGAAAACTTCACTTAAGGACTTGGTGTTGTCTAATTCGATTCTCTCCTTATAGGATTGTGGTAAGAATCTTAGGAACTGCTGGATTTTTAGTTTTTCCTCCCGTATATAAGGCACAAACCTTAACAATTCCATGAATTTGTTTATCAGGTCATCCATAGCCATTTGACCAAGTTGTAGCCCATAAAACTCTTTGGTTTTCTTTTCATAGTGAATTTCATATCAATACTGTTTATTAAAGTAGTTCTTAAAATTCGACCACTCCATCTCTTTTTCCTTTAGGCCCTTGGCCAGCTTCAGGTACTCCCACCATATGCTAGCTTTTCCTTTCAGATTATAGATGGCCATTTTGACCTTCATATTGTTGGAATAGTTATAGATCTGGAAATACTTTTTTATGTCTAGTACCCATGCTTCAGCCTCCTCTCCTATCCTGGATTCCCTGTCAAAGGTGGATGGTTTGATTTTATTAAACTCTCCCTCAAGATGGTCCACCTATTTCCTTTTTTTTCCTGTGGTTGTTTTATCTTCTACTGATGGTGTACCTTCAGAAGAGTTGTCCCCTTTTTCTCCTCCAGGACCAGAATTTTTGGAGGCCCTTTCACTGACCTCTTCTTCCTCATTATTGTCCTTTGGTATCTTATTTGTTACTATGATGTGCAGCAGTACTTCATTTATTTCTTCTTGTTCTTTTTGTGCCTTTTTCAGTTTCTCATTGTCTTCTTTGAAAACTTGCAGTTCTACAATGAGATTTCTCATAGTTTCCAGAACCTCGGTAGGTGAACTTTCATCAATGTTCTGCCTCTGTTCTTCAAAAGGTATTTTCTCAGGATTCTCCTCGATTTTGATCTCAGCTTCATTCTGTGTTTCCATGATGGCAACAAAAATAATTTTTTGTTTGTTTGTAACAATAATTGTTTTGTTAGTTTTTCATAAACCAGAAAGCATGTGCTAAGAAAACATTGTTGGCCCTGTTTAAGGTCCAGGTGTTGTAACATTTTCTCTTGTACCATATGTAATGTTCCCCAAATTTACCAATTTAAAAAAAAAAATTATGGATTCTTAGAATTGACCATTCATCATCCAACCTTTCAGGCGTTCATTAACTACACTACATAATAATTTCATTGCCTCTTTTGTCTTCTGTAACTTACACTTACTATTTTCTTATCACAAGTGCAAGTTACTTATATATATTTATATACTAACTCAACCCTATTCTCAACAAAAGGGTGAAAGAGTAACCTAAACTAACAATTATTTCACTTGAGAACTTAATTATACTTGTATAACACAATCATATATATATATATATATATATATATATATATATATATTTATACATGAACTAGTTTTAAGTGTATATTTAACGACTATTAGGGTAATGTATTGTTGACACCATAGTTCGCATGCGAAATTGTCTCTATTACGCATATTCATTATTAAATACCCAAGTGTGCATAGGCGTTAACACTCAAGTGGTTATGGTTCACAGTTGGCACACACACTGCTCATTCCTTGTTGTTTTAATGACCCCATGGAAACCAAGTTTGGTGTAAGGATTAACAATCTGATATGTAAGAGGCAAGAAGTAAAATAGACGTCCATGAAACTAAACCATAGCCCTAATTGGATTGTCATTCCCTTCACCGTGAATGTTGACAAGAAAACTACAGAGATATAATTGTCACGACTTAAATATCTATGTCTGCGACATTTAATTATCTCCTCTAGTGTACTCATTTGGCCCATCGTTCGACCTTTGTTCCCATTGAGTTTCTTCCACCTCTCCCTAATCACATGGTATAGTATAATGCGTAACTCTCACCATTAATCCATTAGTCGGAGGGTTTTCCTGAGGCTATTGTTCATTCCTTCCCTTGCGCTGTGTAACTTTGGAAAGAAATCACTCTGCAATAGTTATGCAAATTCACTCTGTGTGTAAACCTGAAAAAGAGGAGGTATCCTATCCAATGTAGGAACAAATACGTTACACGTCCAACGGGTCACTCCTTTACCAAGTATGTTGGGCCAAACTTTCTTTCCCTAGTTACAGTAGGTTGTAGAACAAGTCATTCGTGAATTTTTTTTTATTATCTTTGTAACTAGTTTCATTTAAGTTAGTTGGATGTGTATTCGTTCTCGCTTCTCTAAAGCTTCTAGTGTACTACTATCCTTGTTCTGTATGATGAAATAGAACCCTATCTCATAGCGTCTTGTGGTTTCATCTATCCCGTGAGGACAACATTCACTGCTACAGGGTTTCATTACTCGTAAGCCATTCTTGAATAGTTTTGTATTGAGGAACCTCTCAGTATTTATTGGCTTTGTTCTTGGCCCTCTAGGTATAAATCAAAGAAATTGTGGTCCCACTCGGTGAGGGAATCGAAACTCCACTCCATATGACTCTATATTGTAAGGTATGTCACAAGTAATGAGCCAAATGTATCACCAGTGGTTATACCGATATATGCAAACTCCTTTCACATACTGTAGTTGTTTAATATTTCTGGTTCATGTATGATTGTTTTGAGAACATAACCCTACGCTAAAGACCTTGGAATTCCTTTTACTTATTCCTTATATTTTTAAGTTATGAAACAATTCTCGACATGCTTCTTATTTACTTCCCTATTTTAGATCAAGTATTGGGTATTTATATGTCTCGGTTCATGAAATGTTATACACCCGACACTTGCGGCCAAATTACTGCACCCACGGTTATCCGTTGTTGGGTCGAACCCTTTTCTGAGGTATGGTAGGGGGTTCTAGTTACTCTGTAGACTTTGTGTTTGAATTATCACTGCATTCATCATACCTATACATAAAGTTATTACAGTTATTCGACTCTTGATGTGGATAAAAAATTCCAGTCTTAATTTCATTTTATATGACTTGTTCGAATGCATTGTTTTGGGATTCTATGTTTATGCTTATCAATATCCACTTTCTTATCATAAAAGAAAAGTATTATTTCGTACCCAGAACTCCACTATGTCTATCTTTCCCTTACTTTGTAACCCCCTTTTATAAATCTGGGGCCCGTAACTTACAACCCTATCGGTGGTCCGAAATGGTCAATTCTGTAAGAAGTGATTTATATTGTGTATTGTTTACCATTCTAGATTATGCAATATGTATGTTACATGTATTTACAGAGTTGTAAATGTTTATTACTTACGGAGCATTTGATTTAGTATATATCTGGTTACAGTAACTAATGATGGGACCCATGTTTATGTGGCGAGGGTACCCATCAGCCAATTCATAACCCACTCCTCCCCTTCAGTGATGGGCAATTTGCTCGGTGTCGATGTTGAAGCAAGGAACCCCACGTCATCTTCAAGATAAGTGATTGTTTGTATTTAAATTATTTTTAATTTCGCGAATTTGTTTTGACCATTACTCTTTCATTTATATTTACTTTCATTGATATTTACTTTTTGTTGATCTATTTCCATAACTATGTTACTGATGTTCTTAATCTTCTCTTACAGTGTTGGATCGCTCGGCGGCTTGGGTAATTACGAGGTCCTTACTCGAAAGGTACTCAAGTTCCACCTTATAGCGTTCAAAGGAAAATAACCATCCAGGTTTTAGTTCAAGTGATATAGGTGTCACCTAGGATACTCTTATTGTATTAGTTTTCATGCAAGGTTCTTATCAAACTGGTTACTTGTATTTTCAATCCATAAGGAAAAACAGAGGGGAAAACCCCGCATTGGATCTGAATTCCACTGTTAATTATTATGGATCGTAGCATTTTTGTAGAGTTTGAATATTCATTTAATTACTAGTCCGATTCTATAATTATGGAACATGTTTGATGTATTTACATTACCAGACTTTTCTCTCTATGTTATTGCAATGGAATAAGACTCTGACTATTCGCTCCAATTATATAGTTAGTTTTAATGGGAAAGACCTTAATTTTGAGTTATGCAACAATCAATAATTAGTTTTTCTATAATAGATATTTATATAACTCAAAAAATCTGTATCGGCAGCAACATGTATTCACATATGAAATTCTATTTTATATTCCTTCTGGTCTACTTTGATATTTATAGCAAAAATCGAACGTTCCTTAGTTATTTATATAGCTTTTCATATTCCAGTCCACAGAAATAGGTATATGCATATATATTTATATGTTTCCAGAATTTGAGTCTATCACTTTAACAGTTAAATATTACTTGAATCTGAAGATCTATATGTACATATTCACATGCCTAGTAGAGGTTAAAATAACCCTGAAATGATTATGTTTTATTTAACTTATAGGTATATCCTAGGTACCTACCACAACATACACCCATGGATTTCATCACTGTATTCGTTAACTAAAATCACATTGTACTTACAACAACTAACACATAGCAACATCATTACTTATTTCGTTAGCAAAATCAACTTCCAAGGTTCATCCTATAAATCGTTTTATTTCACTTAGCCATCATCTAGTAAAAACAAAATTCAGCTAAAACAATAGATAGGAGTACTTATCTAAACAAAAGGCTGGGACAACAAAAGGAACAACCAAGTTCCTCCCAACCATAGAACAAAACAATCAATCTACTTGCTCTATTCGCCCCCTAGCTTGACCATGAATCCATGAGGGAGAACTCCAAACTCCTCCTTAGCTATCGTTCTCTTCCAGAATCAAAAAATTCTCCTTGCCTCACACTCAGAAACCAGTGCTCATAGCAAGTGATATTCTTCTTCTAATCATACTAGGCAGTGTCCAACCTCCTGCCATATGCTATATATGCCAAAAGCATGTGTGCCTAGTTCATTTCCCCTTAGGAATTTTCTCATCTTTACAAATCCCTAATTTCCAGGGACTGCCAATGGCCAAATTCCTAATTTTCCACTTGTAGCATTCATCCCTAAGGTAGTTCCAACATGTTCCCCACTCATGGAGTCATCGTCAGCTGATATCCACTAGACTATTCCATTTGTCTCTCAGTAATAAATATAAAATATTTGATTCTTACAAGTGTCATAGTCAAAGATTTGGTTGGGTAAATCAAATATTTTCCCAACAGTCACAAAAATAAATTACAATTAACTAAATTTGAAATTCGGAATTGTCATAAATGGCAATAATTTTCCAATTTTGAATTTACCAAAAATGGAAATAAATTCCTAAGTATTTTTCAGACTTCAATAATAATTTATTTTGGGGGATGTTACATCCTTTCCCCCTTCAGTACAACATTGTCCTCAACATTCATTCCTTTCTCGGAACAAGGTTGGATGAGATTTGATGCAGGAGCATCGCTCCATACAACCAGACAGCCAACCATCCACGTCAGCGCGCATGCATTCATATGCAAAAAGGGAGGTGCAGCCTCATTTGAATTTGTTATGAATGTAATTAAATGTACTTAGGCTGGTGAGCCAGGAAGCCATTCTTTTATGCAGGCATTAGATAGGATCGGCCTTTAATATAGATCGACTGAGATATAGTTCTGGATAGCAGACTAGACAACCATTGATTGTAATTGAATAGGGTAGGTGAATCCTGGAGGGAAGCGCTCAATGAGCCCCTCAGGTAAAAGAGATTTTCAGATCTCATTTTAAGTGAGTTGAGTGTAGAGCCAGGGAAAGCTCGAGAACACCATTTTGTAAAATATAGGCATTTGCCATTTTAATAGAATACAGAAGCAGTTTTCCTGCACATGCTCTGTCTTAGATGCATGTCTGTGGGTGTTCATTATATGATGTATGTGTGTGTTGTTATCATGCCATTGCAGGGAGTTTGTTTGATTTCAGGTTTGAGAGGTCTTTGAGGTTTCATGCCATGAGGGTGTGACAGAGTGTTGAGACTTTGAATACCAGTGCACAGGAGGATGCACTTCTGAACTCAGAGGAGTCAGATGAAGACGTGCTGAGGCACAGGACTGGAATCAACAACTCAGGAGGAAAACCTGTGAGGTTGTTGAACACATCAGGAGGTAAGGATGTGTAGTTGAGACACCATCGCAGACATAACTTGTTGTAAGTTCTGTAGGATCTCTGCCAGAAGGGCATCGAGAGGGTACATAGGTTGACCGGAAGTAACCCAAGACTGTTGAGTGTTCTGAAGAAAGGGACTCCGCCAGGAGGGCATTGAGTAAGTGTGCAGGAAGGCACAGGAGGAGAGAACTCTTGGAGTTCAGAAGAAGAAAGCAGATTCCACTGAGGGATTTGTATTGGGTTGTTGAATACCCAGAAAGACTCAGCAAGGAGGTTGCTTGAGCAGGAAGCCAGGAAGGTGTCGATATTCTCCATCTGAGGGAGAAGAAGGACAAGAAACCCTTAAGGGCATAAGTGATTGTATAAGCTCAGGAGGGACAGCACCGTGTGTACACGTGAAGACTCTACAGGAGTATAGGAGTCAAAGAATCTTGTGAGGATTCAAAGGGCAGGATCTCAGGAAGGTTAGAGTTTTCTTACGCACATCAGACAAGACTTCAAGTCGAGGAGTTTGCAGCATAGAACAAGCAAAGGTTGAAACCTTTGGAGAATTTGAAATTCTTCTAAGAGCAGAGAAGAAAGCACGGAAGCTCAGGGGAGCACAGTAGCCGTCGGATCAGGCAGATAAAATAGATCTGGACCGTTGGATTTCCACGTCCAGGAGGAGATCAGAAGGATCCCATAGAAAGAGGAGGACTGACAGCCGTCAGATCTCATGAGAGAAATCCCGTCATCCGTTGGATCCGGAGAAGTAGCGCACGGTTTAGCCTCAGGAGGAGGAGCACATAGACGAGAAGGTTTGAACCGTCATATCAGAAGGGTAAATCCCATCAGCTGTTGGATTGGCAGAAGTTGCACGAGGGATAGCAGTCGGGATCTTGGACATCGGGAAATCGGAATTCTCGAGGTCATGAGAACCGGGGTCTTGAAAGTCTCGAAATCCCGAGAGCAAATCTAAGTCGTCCGTTTGAGAAGGGGCACGTGTCACGCGATCGTCCGTTCCGAAGATCAGAGACACCAGGCATCGGGACTTGCAGGTCTCGAATCGGCGATGTAATCTGGACCGTCCGTTCGGTGGATAGGTGGAAGGAATCCATCGAAGGATTGGGATATTGACATTCGGAGAATCGGAGTTCTCGAGGTCGAGGTAAACAGGACATCAGAAGTCCCGAAATCCCGATGTAAATCAAGATCGTCCATCTAGGAGGACGCGTGGCAGCCATCAGTGCACAGGGGAAAATCCGCAATAGGGACCAGTGTGGAGGACAGGTGTCAGTCACCTGGGAGGAGTCGGAAATCGTGATATTGGAGATGCGGAGAACATAGGTTTCGTGCATTGTAGAATAGCAAAATGTGATTTCCCGATAAGGCGTGTGGGCCACAGCAGGAGGTTAGTGGAGGCAAACTGTCAGAGAACTAGAGCGCATTGGGGATCGGCATATCGGAGATAACCATGGTCAAGTGCTGAAGGCCGTGAGGGGGAGCGTAAGGACCTGTGGATTGGGTCGAATTTTAGAAAAGGACTCCAGCAGGAGGAATCTAAGGAGCCAATTTCGGCTCGAAACAGGGAATTGAACTATCCTGGAAGCAGGTGAGTTGGAGGTTATGGACACACACGACCTCGCCTGCACCAAGTGGTATCAGAGATTGAAATTCTTGCTTGTATATTTCAGGTAGGAAGAGGTAGAGGAGAAGAAAGCACTCTGATACACATCAAGTGGTATCAGAGCGGGATTTCATCTGTATATTGCAGGTGAAGGAAGACACAGTTGCTGAGGACTTTATAAGGACTTGCTTGCAGGTAGGCAGCAGTCCATAGACAGTCAACAAGACTGTGAGAAGATGAAGCTAAGCACTCAGGATTGCAGGAGTGACAGCATCAGGTTCGCTAGGGAGGCAGATAGAGATGGCACTATGGTTACTAAAGACCATAGGCATGCTGGGAGAAAGAAGAGCAAGGCAGAAAAGCTTGTCAAATGGGTTGAAGAAGAGACTAGAAATCTCTATGAATTAAAATCATACATAGAGAAGATGGAACTGTCGATGTAGCAGGATAGAAGGAGGAGACGAATGCACGAATTGCCCATGAAGAAGGCAAAAGCAACATGGCCAGTCATAGAGTTGATGGTCAGAAGACAGCGCAGGTTGTTGAGAAAATGTTTGAGGTATGCTGAAAACCTCAAGGCCACAGAAGAAAAGATAATTGATTACTGTTGGCCAGAGACTAGAAAAGGTCTTGATGATGATGATGATGACGATCGGGGTGATGAAGAATTTGAATTGGGGTCGGCTGAGGATCTCAAGCATTGCCAGGTGGGCAGAGAAGAAGAAATTCCAGATTGCCAAGAGGGCAACAGATTGAGATCAGTTGAGGATCTCACAGACTTTCAGGAGGACAGTGAGGGAATTTTAGGTTGCCAGGAGGGAAATAGTAAGGAATCAGATGATGATCTCAAAGACTACCAGGAGAGTAGTAGAAGGTTTCAAATTTGCCAAGTGGGTGAGGAAACAGAAATGGGATCAACTGAAGATCTCGTGGACTGTCATGAGTATGGTCAAGAAATTTTACATTGTCAGTTGGGCAATGATCAGAGATCGTTGCGGCATCTCGAATACTGCCAGGAGGGAAGCGGAAGCATGTTAGACTGCCAGGTGGGCAACGGAAGCGTATTGAACTGCCAGGTGGGCAGAGATGAAAATTTGGGGCCATCTGAAGGTCTCATAAAGATTTCAATTCAGAAAGGATTGCTAATGAAGATGGGATCGGTTGATCTCATCATCTGCCAGGAAAGCAGTGGAAGCATCTTATATTGCCAGGAGGGAAGAGACGAGCAGACGAGACCATCTGAGGGTCTCATGAACTCAAAAGCGAGTTGGATTCAGCCAGGGGAGTTGATGGAGCAGATGAGCTCGAGATTCGATTGTGATAAGCGTGTACAGCTGACATCAGAAGAAGATCAGAGGAGACGAATGATGATTGGGGGAATTCCAATATTCCTGCCATCTGCCCAGGAGGAGGCGGAAAATTGTGTTGCAAATGGTGCAACAGCAGAACAGTCACAGCTGGAGATGACTATCAAAAGGAAATTGGACCAGACTTTGAAATCTGCCCAAGCAGAAATGAAAGAAGAGACTGAGCATTTCGAGGAATGGCTCAAATCCTTCAGCATTGAATCTAAAGAGACTGCAACATGGGAGTTTGCATCAGGAGAAGAAGAAGAAAATGAGCATTCTGAGGAGTGGCTCGATATTTTCAGTCGAGAAACTGAAAACACTACATCACGAGAGCTTGCAGCAACATATGAACAACACACGGACAACATATGTTTTGCTGATATGTGGGATCAATTTGAAGCCCTGGAAGAAAGGGTGAGAGTACAGGGCATGCACATCCAACAGGAAAGGTTGGAGACTGATGAAGAAGAAGGCATGGGAGATCATGATGATCTTCCCAATGATAAAAAAAATTTGTAGTTGAGGAGACTGCATGAGCAGGACCAGCCATTGGAGCAGTTGGATGAGGTGATCATGAAGATCATGGAGATCATGGAGTTGATGGTGAAGTCAGCAGATACTGCTAGCATAGAGCAGCTGAGCAGAAGGAAAGAAGCAACAGCAGTAGCAACGCAGCGAAAGCAGCAGCAGCAGAATGGAGAAAATGAACAGCTCCAAAGATTTGTTTGGGATCCTGGAGGATTTCCAATAGCTCATGAGCAGGAGCTCATGAATTTTGCAGTTGTGGAGTATGATGCAGGAGCATCGCTCCATACAGCCAGCCAACCAACCATCCACGTCAGCGTGCATGCATTCATATGAAAAAAGGGAGGCACAACCTCATTTGAATTTGTTATGAATGTAATTAAATGTACTTAGGCTGGTGAGCTAGGAAGCTGTGCTTTTATGCAGCCACTAGATAGGATCGGCCTTTAATATAGATCGGATGAGATCTAGTTCTGGATAGCAGACTAGACAACCATTGATTGTAATTGAATAGGGTAGGTGAGTCCTGGAGGGAAGCGCTCAATCACCCCCTTAGGCAAAAGAGATTTTCAGATCTCATTTTGAGTGAGTTGAGTGTAGAGCCAAGGAGAGCTCGAGAACACCATTTTGTAAAATATAGGCATTTGCCATTTTAATAGAATACATAAGCAGTTTTCCTTCACATGTTCTGTCTTAGATGCATGTCTGTGGGTGTTCATTATATGTTGTATGTGTGTGTTGTTATCATGCCATTGCAGGGAGTTTGTTTGATTTCAAGTTTGAGAGGTCTTTGAGGTTTCATGTCGTGAGGGCGTGACAGAGTGTTGAGACTCTGAATACCAGTGCATAGGAGGATGCACTTCTAAACTCAGAGGAGTCAGACGAAGATGTGTTGAGGCACATGACTGGAATCAACAACTCAGGAGGAAAACCTGTGAGGTTGTTGAACACCTCAGGAGGTAAGGCTATGTAGCTGAGACACCGTCGCAGACAGAACTTGTTGTAAGTTCTATAGGAGCTCTGCCAGAAGGGCATCGAGCAGGTACATAGGTTGACTGGAAGAAACCCAGGACTGTTGAGTGTTCTGAAGAAAGAGACTCCGCCAGGAGGGCATTGAGTAAGTGTGCAGGCAGGCACAGGAGGAGAGAACTCTTGGAGTTCTGAAGCAGAAAGCAGAGTCCACTGAGGGATTTGTATTGGGTTGCTGAATACCCAAAAAGACTCAGCAAGGAGGTTGCTTGAGCAGGAAACCAAGAAGGCGTCAATATTCTCCATCTGAGGGAGAAGAAGGACAGGAAACCCTTAAGTGCCTGAGTGATTGTATAAGCTCAGGAGGCACAGCACCGTGTGTACACGCGAAGACTCTACAGGAGTACAGGAGTCAAAGAATCCTGTGAGGATTCAAAGGGAAGGAGCTCAGGAAGGTTAGCATTTTCTTACGCACATCAGACAAGACTTCAAGTCGAGGATTTTGCAGGATAGAACAAGCAAAGGTTGAAACCTTTGGAGAATTTGAAATTCTTCTAAGAGAAGAGAAGAAAGCGCGGAAGCTCAGGGGAGCACAAGAGTCGTCGGATCAGGCGGATAAAATAGATCTGGATCGTTGGATTTCCATGTCCAGGAGGATCTCAAAAGGAGCCCATAGAAAGAGGAGGATTGACAGCCATCGGATCTCGTGAGAGAAATCCCGTCATACATTGGATCGGGAGAAGTAGCACACGGTTTAGCCTCAGGAGAAGGAGAAAAAAGACGAGTAGGTCTAAATCGTCAGATCAGAAGGGGAAATCCCATCAGTCGTTGGATTGGAAGAAGCTGCATGAGGGATAGCAATCGGGATCTTGCCATCAGGAAATCGGAGTTCTCGAGGTCATGAGAACCGGAGTCTCGAAAGTCTCAAAATATCGAGAGAAAATCTGAGTCGTCCATTTGAGAAGGGGCACGTGTCACGCGATCATCCGTTCCGGAGATCTGAAGTACCAGGCATCGGGACTTGCAGGTCTCGAATCGGCAACGTAATCTGGACCGTCCATTCGGTGGATAGGTGGCAGGAATCCATCGAAGGATTGGGATATTGGCATTCGGAGAATCGGAGTTCTCGAGGTCAAGGGAAACAGGACATCGGAAGTCCCGAAATCCCGACGTAAATTGGGATTGTCCATCTAGGAGGATGTGTGGCAGCCATCAGCGCACAGGGGAAAAGCCACAATAGGGACCAACATGGATGACAGGTGTCAGTCACCTGGGAGGAGTCAGAAATCGGGATATCGGAGATGCCGAGCACATAGGTTTCGTGCATTGTAGAATCGCGAAATGCGATTTCCCGATAAGGCATGTGGGTCATAGCAGGAGGTTAGTGGAGGCCAGCTCTCAGAGAACTAGAGTGGATCGGGGATAGACATATCGGGGATAACCATGGTCAAGTGCTGAAGCTCATGAGGGGGATCGTAAGGACCTGTGGATTGGGTCAAATTTTAGAAAATGACTCCAGCAGGAGGAATCTAAGGAGCCAATTTCGGCTCGAAACAGGGAATTGAACGATCCTAGAAGCAGGTGAGTTGGAGGTTATGGACACACATGACCTTGCCTGCACCAAGATTTCTGCAAATCTCCCTCCAATTCCCAAGTGGCCTCCTCAGGAGTAAAGTTCTTCCATTGCACTTTTACCTGGGTGACGACTCTGTTCCGTAATATTATTTCTCTCTTGTCCAGAATGCGCAAAGGTTCTTCTTGGAACTCACCTTTTGTTTCCACCTGCACCATGTTCCAATCAATCATGTGAGTAGGATCATGAACAAATTTTTTTAACATAGACATGAAATACATTATGAATTTTCAGATTTGCAGGAAGTGCAAGTTGATATGCCACGGGTCCAATTCGAGATAAGATCTCAAAAGGGCCACAAAACCTCAGCGCCAACTTGGAACAATTTCCTATCTTTAGTGAACTTCTTCTGGATTTGAATTTTAAATAAACGTGGTCTCCAACTTGGAATTCTTGGTGTCTTCTTTTCAAGTCTACGTAAATTTTATGTCTGTCTTGTGCTTCCTTTAAATTCTGTTGTACTTTTCTTACCATATTCTCCAATTATTGGAGCATTTTCGGTCCCACCATGAGTCTGTCAACTAGGTTATCCCAACTAATCAGAGTTGTACACTTTATCTCGTAGAGTACCTCGAAGGGGCTCATCTTAGCCAATGTCTGGTAACCGTTGTTGTACGCAAATTCCACCAAGTGCAGGTAGTCTTCCCACTTACTTGGTTTTTTCCTTAGGTACATCTGTAGCATATCTTCAACAATTTGGTTTGTTCGTTCAATATTCCCATCCATTTGTGGATGGTAGCTTGTGTTGAAATTCAAATTAGTATTTAACCCTGCAAACAATTCTTTCAAAAATGTAGATGTGAATTTTACGTATCTATCTGAAATCACCATTTTAGGAATACCATGCAGTCTAAAAATTTATTTCATGAATATTTCAGCGATATTAATATATTTAAAAGTATACTTTATAGGAATAAAGTGTGCAGACTGTAATGTACCTCAAATTTACCATAAATAAAAAATAAAAAATCTATGGGCACTAATCTCTAAATTTTCATTTATATGTTCGTTGGTAAGAGAAAGAAATATTCATTTATGTTATAAACCTTGGTGAGGTAACTTAAGTTCTTCCTCTCACACTATGTCACTCCTACATCACTCTAACTTACTTTGGGTAGAATACTTACCAGGATAATTCAATAAAGACTCTAGAATTCACCTTTGGTCTCAAACCTACTCATCCATATACATATATGTATCTATATAGTAGTTTTAGACATTGGAATTGTAGTCCTAACCTCTCCCTATACATGAGGTTCCTATTTTTGCACGCAATACTAAATATTACACTTGTAACATAATGCACTTACCATATATAAAATCTGTTGGAAGATTGGTTGTTGTCATTGATGTCAACCCTAGTCATGGGTTTTGGACCACAAGATTGATGAAGGTATTTGGACATGAATGAAAATGCACATGTAGATACAACACCCATGGATGGATAGTATACATCATTTTGTTTCCGGTAGTATGTGGCACGTCACGTGGATCCTCATGGTTGAGGAGAAATGAATTTTTGAAAATGACAAAGTGAATTGAAGAAGGAAGTACATGTAGGCCCTCAAGATAATTAAACAAACGAATTACAAAATAAGAAAGTGTAAAGTCGGCCCTAATGTTAAAAGGAAGTGACATAAATGGTATAAATAAACATCATTATACATTCATTTTGATATAAGTTGAATTTCAGAGGAAATAAGAAGAACGTCGAATTTCAAGGGAGGATGAAGTCTTTTGGTGATGTGTTCTAAGGTATGTTATTTTCAGGTAATCTTACCATTTTTGCTATAAATTTTTTTCTAGAATGATTCAGATTGCTAAATCGCTATGGTATTGGGAAGACATATCAAGGTACCTTTGATAAAAATTCCAGCTCTTGATTCACTATAATTATGGATATACACTCTGTGGAAGATAGGGTTTGTGACCAGTCCTGAAGCTAGTCAATAAACATGTGTTCTGGGTACAATAGTCATAAATTCTTCATCGAGAATCCAAATGAAGTGGGAAAAATTTAATTGGAAAGAGTACGGACTGTAGTTTCTTGTGTGTGAGTTTCAGAATTGGATGTTAATTATTGAGCGCGGGACATTCTGTGCAAGTTCACTCTCCTGAATAGACCAAAATTGAATAAAGTCTACCATTGTTTCTATAACCTCTTTTTGGGGAGGATTCAAGGAGTGAAAATTGGAGGAG
>SNQJ01S0052207.1:15751-38885 GCA_010110895.2 Picea sitchensis | reverse complement strand
TATATAATTACCATGGGACGATTTTCATTTGATCCCCCGTCCATGTGCCCATATTTTCTACAATGTTTTTTAGTTGTTGCTATTAAAACTCTTTCAGGACGTCTAGTACAACAATTTTTACAAGGGAAATAACATTTACCGTCACTCTTTTCACCCACTTTAATTTTTTTCCCACCTCTAATTTTTTCTAACATTCTTCCCCATAGACATGTATTGATGATTATCTTATAAAATTGAGTGATGTATAATAGAATATCTATTATATTTTTCTATTATAACATATGAAAAAAAAACCTATTTTTTGTTCGCCAAGAAGACCTTATACCCTTTTTGAACCGTCGTTGTTATAGCAAACTTGTTGCAACATCCGTAAAATGCAACATATTTATAGATTTATAACGTCATAATTCCGAGGACATTTGACCAAGTCAATGTTGACTTTGTCAAATAGTGGGTTACCGTTAAGGGGGGGAAAACCTAGTGTCCACACCGTCGCAAGGGCGATGCATAGAACATCACAATTTCGACGACTATTGACCTAGTCAATGTTGATTTTGTCAAATAGTGGCTGACCGTTGGGAATGAAAACCTAATGTCTGCAACTTTGCAAGTGAAACACACATTTGATGTCATCACAAGAGAGAAAAATTATGAATGTCATCTCTCTTTCGTAGATTTGAAAAGTACATCGCAAGTGCGACGATATCGGGCAGTATGGAGAAAAAAAATTAAAATTTCCTCTATTTTTCGATAATATGGCCAATTTTGTCCATAACGTCGCAATTAGATCATTGCAATTTTTCCAATGTGTAGTAGTGATATATTATAAAGAAGAAGGTGGGTGTTTCATATATGTAGCTTTGTATGTCAATGACATGTTGCTGATTGGAAACAACATGGACACAATAAAGGAGGTGAAGAAGAAGCTATCCTCCAAGTTCCACATGAAGTATCTCGGTGCATATAAATTTATTCTAGGAATGGATATTAAGAGATATCGAGCAACTAGAAAGCTATGGTTGAACCAAATGAAGTATATTGAAACAATTTTGAAATGTTTCAACATGCAGGATTGCAAACCGATTAAAGTACCAATTTCTATGGGAGAAAGAATAATTACTGAACAATGTCCAAAGACACATGAATAAATAAAAGACATGGCATATGTTCCATATGCAWGTGTTTTTGGTAGTCTAATKTATGTGATGGTCTTCACTCGACCAAACATTTCCCATGCAGTGAGAGTGTTGAGAAGATACATGTCAACACCTGGGAAGGAGCATTGGAAAGTTGTCAAGAGAGTATTCAGGTATTTGTGTGGCACAAAAGATTATGCTATATGCTATCAAGGAAAAACTGGAGGTGACAATGAATTAAATGTACATAGATTTTTGGACACCGACTAGGCTGGAGATCTGGATCGACGGAGGTCGACCAATGGATATGCATTCAAAATGTTTGGTGGAGCAATCAACTGGATGAGTAAGTGACAGGAAATCATATCCTTGTCAACAACAGAAGCTGAATACATGGTAGCCACTCATGGAAGAAAATAAGCAGTATGGTTGCAAATTTTGTGTTTAGGAATCGATTTTGAGTAGAAAGCTATGGAGATAAGTTGCAACAGTCAAAGCACAATATTTTTGGCAAAGAAACCAACTTATCATTCAAAGACTAAGCACATTGATGTACAATACCATTTCATGAGAGACATGGTGGAAAGCAACAATGTGTTGTTGGAGAAAGTAGACACGTTGGAAAACATAATAGATTCATTGACCAAGTCTGTGAGTGTTGTGAAGTTATCTTTGTGTAGAGAGGCAATGGGCACTATTTCCCCAGGTTTGTGAACGGAATTTAAAAGGTATCCTAGTTTCAACAAAGAAGACAAAAAGTGGGAGAATGTTGGGATTTTATATTCTTTTCAGTGAAAGTTGAGGTGGATCGACTGATAGTCGAATTCGAAGGTCGAGATGGTTCGACCGGGTAAAGACGAAGTTGAGGTGGATTGAAAACAAGTCAAAGGTTGTGGTTAATCAACCAGGTAAATTCAAAGTCGAAGTTCAAGGTGGTTCGACATGGTAAAGACATCAACACCATGTCCAAAAGGTCAACTGACAAGAGGTCGATAGGTGGGCATGTGGCAACCCACTCAAGACCGAATGAAGTCCGACTAGTAGTCGAAAGGTAATATGACTTGGTAGTCGACTGTAACATAATACCAAGATTCACAAGATTAGTAGCCAATGATCTGCATGGTTTTGTAACCATTTTTTGACGCCATTTTATTTAAGGTTTTGTCTGTTGTAAATCATATAACGAAGGGGTGTTGTAAGGCCGTGAAGGATAATATTGAATCTTTAGATGATGAATGGATAATCTCCAAGAGTCTATAATTTAGAGGTTGTTGGTCATGTAGATGTAAGCTGGATTGGCTACAGGGTTGTTCTTGCGTAAGCAAGAGGGTATGATGTCGAATGTGTCTTATGTGTGGACCAAGGCTAGATATGTAACCTTTTAATTTGAATGAATAAGAAAACAAGGAGAAAAACTCTCCAGGAATGCTAGTTTTCCCAGTTTGGGTTTCCATGGTAAATGATATTTGTACTGTGCACTTGTTGTGCCATTTACTTTCTTGATTAATCCTTTCTTCCTCTCTTCTGTGAGGTTTAGCGTGGAAGTGTGTCTCATTTCCTAACACTATGAAGGGAATGAGAGAACCTAACATGAAGAATAAATATTGTGTTTGTTCAGTATGGTAGTATCATAACTACTAATACCATATATTGTATGATTTAAAAAGGTCAAAGAACATTACATTCAATTTACCAAGTATATCAGAGCTAAAAAATATCAACATAATCTTATTTATGGTCATTCTTAAGTCTCGAAAAAAATGATTTTTTTTGAAAGGAATATTTTTGAATGTTTTTTACTTCATTAGGTAAACAAAAGTATGATTGCATGCATATAGAGATGGTGAAGGATTATTTACATGAATTGTTCTCTATAAATTCCAATGGATCAAAAGTATGCAATAGAATCAACAAACATATGTTAGATTGCTTTGATTCAATTGTATCTCTATTTGTTAAATATTTTTGTAGATAAGCCATTTTGAAAGAGGCAACATTAACATTGAAGGTGTTAAATCTAAATGGGATGAAAAGTGATATATAAACTATCGTGGATATTCCACTAAAATAGTTCGTCACAACAAACAAACCAAAAGGGATGACCAACCATTGATACAAACCTTTTCTTGTCTTGAAGGAAGTCTTCCAAGTATCTTCTTATTTAACATGTACTTGGTGGTATCCGGATTTGAAATCCAACTTGGTGGAGTACTTGGGTTGTTGCAATTGATCTAACAAATAATCGATCACAGGAAGAGGGCACCGATTATTGAGTGTGATATTGTTAAAATCTCTATAGTTGATACACATTCACCAAGTCCCATCCTTCTTGGGTGCTATGATGATAGGTGACCCACAAGGTGAGGTGCTTGGTTGAAAAACTCCCTACTCCAATAGTTGCCAGGAAAATTTCTTCACTTCATATGGTTCCAAAATAGATTGTCTATACAACCCAATATTTGGTAATGGGGAGTCAAACAACAACTATATCTCATGCTCCACTTCCCTCTTAGGTGGTAACCATTTAGGATCCTATAACACTCATTTTTATGCCCATTAAAACTACTACACCTATTTTTTCTACTCTTTTGTACATCCATATAGGGATTCCTTTACTCTTATTTATTCTTCCAATGGCTAAGTATCTCTTATTAAAAGAAATACATACTTCTTACTAGAAGTGATCAACATTTTGTCTTGGTTAGCACTTACTAGAGAGATATTTGATTTAGCTTTGTGTACATTGATGATATAAGACTTCACATCCTTGATTAGACGATATTGTTTTTCTCTCCGCATGAAGATCACATCCCTTATATACATGTGGGGGATTCTAAACACTACACCACACACATCAAGGTGCACTACATATAATTCTACTTTATCAATAAAATATGCACTTATAAGAAACTTGATCTTACACTATTTAGTGACTTTGATTTCTGCATCCTTCTTCAACCATCCTAATGGATATGGGCTTGGATGATCATGAACCTCCAACTGAATCTTGTTGACCAGATCATCTACTATGATATTGGCTCATGAAATGGAACAAAATAGAGCATCTACCTTGGTCCTTTTGACCTAGATATTAATATGGAATAGTTTTTACATTTCCTTCTCTTCCTTATGATGAAGGATACTTAGATTCATCTCCTTCTGCATTGAAGTGTAGACAATATTTTCATCAACATTCGATCTTCTCTCTACTTGATCACCTAAATCCTTTCCTAGTAGGTTCTTCTTCTTGGCATACTTCTTATGGTTCTTTGAATTCAACTCTAGATGTATCTCCCAAAACTAATCTTTAGTGTGACCATTGGTATTGCAATGGTTGTAGTGGTTGTTTGGATCCTTACACCAATGTGCAATGGCTGTCTTCTTCTTGTATTTTCCTTTCCACTTATTCTTCCCTTCCTTGGAATATTCTTGGTGGTTTTTCTATTCAGAACCACTTGGTTGCCCTTTCTTATGGACTATGTTCTCCATATATTATTATGCACATATGCCTCATCAATGGTCCTTGGTTTGAAGATAATCACTTGTTTTTGGAAACGACTTTGTACACCCCCTAGATACTTGAGGAGTAAATCTGGGTTCTTTTGAGAGATACCAGACATGGTCTCCATCTTCCTGAATTTGGTGGTGTACTCTTGCATACTCTACCCTTTCCTCTTCTTGAAGTGATGCCAACTGATCGTTTGGTCATCTACAGACCCCTTAGGTTAGATCTAGGTCATGATGAGAGTTTTAAAATACTCCCACTTAGTTACTAGTGGGTCACCCTCTATCTTAAGTGTCTCTCTATGTATTTCTCACCAAGTTAGTGCACAAACCTCTAATTTCAATTGGGAAAATGAAATTTTTTTCTCTTCATCCATATTATGGACATTGAAATACACTTCTAACTGTTGCATCCAATGTTTCAACTTAACGACATCGATCCCCCCTTAATATGGTTTGATGTCCAGCTTCACTTCCATTTTGAATAGAGGTTGTGAAGGAGTGATGGAATTGGAACTTGGTTTCTCTTTTCTTGAATCCTTTTTTTGGGTCTTAACGATCACCTAGTTTCCCATAAGATCTAGATTTTTAGTTATAGCCACCAACCTCCCTAAAAGGTACAAACTTGTTTTCTAGAGCCTACATGAGGAGGTCCATATTGTGAGAGATAACAATTTTTTTTTCTTCTAGCCTCGTAAATCTCTCTTCATCTACATCACAAGGGTTTTCTGGACATACTCAACCACCATGGCAAGGGTTCTGGGACTTCCTTCTTAAGAGAAACCCTAGATCCTACAACTTCCCACAAATACCCAAAACAAAACTACTCTCATACCAATATGATCTGTAAAATTCCATGGATATTCCACTAGAATAGTTCATCACAATAGATCTTATAATATTATGAAATGTTAGATTATGCAATTTATTTCCTTAGATCCCAGATTAATTATTACTAGTTTTTTTTCTCATATTTATGAAAATAAATGAATGCGAAGATGTAAATGTATACATGATCCAAAAAAATGAACACAATATACATCCTTGGAAACATGATATGGGAGAAAACCTAGCTAGAAGGTGAGGTGTATGCCCTACTCTATCTTTTTTGCAGTTATGAAAAGAGAGTACAAACAAAGGGGAACTCATTATGGATTTTCCTTTGACACTGTGGCCTAAATGGCTGCTACAAAATATCCTACCTCCTATGTTATTCTCTCAAAATACCACTCCTAGATTATTTGTTCAACTATGGAATAATTACAATGCTAAATAATAGAACCCCTTCTCTTCCTAGTAGCCTAAACATAGCTCGATAGTCACCTAGGGTTAGGGTTTTTTCATCCTCAACCCTTAATTAGTGATAAGGTTTTTTACCTTCTATAATATTATTGAAATTTCACATATGACTAGCCCCACATTGTGAGTAATGGGCATTGACATGGCATCCACTCATACCATTGTGGTCAATAAGGTAGGTCAATTCGCGAGGTATAACTTCTACATACAAGCTTCAATTGAGACAATTTTTGTACAATTAGAAAGGTCTCGATGTATAGAATAACGATAATGGGTTAAAATATTTCACCCCCCAAAATGTTATTTGATGCTTCAAAATGGATGTGGAAGGTTATAGACACCAAATCTCTAAATTGGGACCTTCGACTAAAATGGGCCCTACAAGCCAATTCCTCCAATTTTCCACCCAAAAAGTACTAAGATAGATGCCAAATTATATAATGATCCATTCTGAATAATAAATGATATACATTTAACTTGTCTTACCTTATTGTGGCTAGTGGGTATTATTGAAAGTTGTAATAAAAAATTGTTTGAAATAGTGCTCAAAGTGTTATATATATATATATATATATATATATATATATAATTCAAGAACTATTCATTTAGTAAACAATTACTAATATGAGTATGGGATACTTAATATTTAAATTAATTAGTTTCTAAAGGACACGGAGATAATGATTTCAACTTTATCTCAAGATTCCTTTTTACCAATTGGGTTGATACTATATTTTTATCCTTCTCATCATTGTTTTTTTTTTTTCAAATGAAAATTTCTCCATATATTAAATATGTAGTTCTCCAAATTACAATAGAAAATAGGTGAATATTCTCCTCCCAATGACTAAGATATATTCTGAAAAAGTATCCAGGAATAGTTCCCAAAAATATAACTAACGCCAGAAAGCCACTAATACCAACATCCGTAAAGGTGACAAGAGAAAGCGGGTGTCACCATCCACCTTACGGGAAATACTAACAACAGCAAGCCGACTCCTCTACATGTAAAAACAAAAATATTGAGATATGATAGATCGATATAGAAGAAGGAAAATGATCTGATCCAGCTCCCGAGCAGTCGCTAAAAAAGGCTGAAAAACGTGGGGGGCCCTCCTGGCCATCCTGCCACTGAGAATAGTGGATCTTCCCCAGAGGAACCTTCAGGGCCTGTTTAGACAAATCGTCAGCCTCTTGATTTTCCTCCCTATATATATGATCGAAATTTAAAATAGTAAAGGATTGAGTCAATACTTTAATCTGTTTCATCCAGAACATGAGATTAACCACTTTCAGACTACAGGAATGATTGATCCAATCAATAATCGTCTTATAATTGCCCAACACAAGTAACTGAGAAAAGTTGAATCGTTGAGCTACGGTTAAGGTAGACCACAGTCCCATGAATTCCACCTTAGTGTTCGATCCGTGGCCACAATTGAGAGTCCATCTAATGGATAAAATACCCTTTATTTTTAAGATACCCCCAACTCCGCACAGATGACCATTGTTTTGTGCCGCTCCGTCAAACCAACAAATAGTCTCCAATATATGATCTGGATTTTTCTTTATCCTGTGAAGGGCCCAAATACCATTCTCTCCGCGCTCAATTTCCACCTGTTATCACTCCAGGAAACTACTTAGGGTTGTAAGCTAAGTATGCCTGGTAACTTAACAGATGAATTGTTTTCAATAGGTGGATCAATGGGATACTAAGATAGTGCAATGAAGAGATTATTTATCAGATAACTTAATGAACCAACAGTGCTTTTAGAATTTGTAAATCCAGAGAGGCCGGATAACAAGAGGTGTAGAAGAATGTAAGCTTAGACAGCCAAATGCATTGGAATGCAGGGTTTTTAATAACCAAGTACATAAATTATGCAGGGTCACACTAAACAATCAGAAGTTCCTCCATTCAAATCACATGAGCATGGTGAACTAATTTTAAGCAGTCACAGGGAAATAGATGGATGAAAATCTGATTCTGATAACAAAAGAAAAGCTGTGATTTTTGTATTAAGATGAAGTAATCGAAACAGAGACTCAAATTTCTCAGTCAGACCCTTGTTTGATTTCAAATGGCATTTATAGCCTTCTGTCTGATTACGGATCCTAAAAGCATTTAGGTCACATTGGCTAATCAACTGATTGTATTTTGTAAACAGCATAACCATAAAGTCTTCAAATATGAGGAAAATAGTATTGACATCTTCGTATTACAAAAATCCTTCATCACACTTTTCTCGGCTTCCGGCTCTCCTACTTGAGTAGTAGGTAGCGTGGCTTTTGTGTGTTGTTCATTCTTCAATATCCTTGGTGAGTTTTGGGATATGGCCTTGAAGTGTATCCAAAATTCCCTCGGATGTAGATTTTGAACCCGTTTGCATGCCATTTAATGATATGTAACCGCGTTGGCATGTTTTAAAGCAGGTTGAAACAAATTTGCTGATGATCGTCCACAAAACTGGCTCTGAGAACTTTCAAGCGTACGGTAGATTTGAAAATTCCACGGGTTAGGCTGTTGAAGCTAAGCTTTCCATTCTTGTTTGAAAAAGTATTGAGTCTTGTTGAAAGTCGCGATATACACAAAAAAGAGCTTTTCGCCTCAAATTTATTTCTAACTGAAATTAATTGACATTTGACCTTTCACCTTGCATGTTGGCCGCCACCTGAGCTAGGACTTGCAGGTATGGATGAGACCTTTGCTTCAACTTTCGTTTCAACCCTTTGATTCATCGTTTGAGGTGTCGAGCAAGCAGCTTTAGTCTGCTGCAGTTGTTGGTGAGTCTTTCCTTCTTCCTTTTCTCCTTAGCGCTCTCCTTGGCCAACCTTTGAATCTTGCGTCGTTTGAGCAAAGTTAGGAATGACCTTTATATCTTTCTTTCATCCCCATAAATAGCGGGCAATCCGCCTCTTTGAGGTGTTTGATTCTATGGGTTTTATTTGGCCTAGGTTTCTTTGTCGACTCTCCTTGCTCTGTTTTAATCAATGTGTCATAATTTTGAGGGTGCATTTGTTTGACTCTTATTGACATGGGATTGATCTTTTGTTTGGTCACGAATCACAGGTAGGAGTAGATTTAAGAGGAAACTTACGTATACATTGTGTAATTGTCACGTACTTCTGTTTCGAATTTTAATTTCCTCTTTGAAATGTGAGGTTTTATCTCTGATATCTCATCTTCCGAAGGTGCTGCTATGGCCCTTCTTCTCTTTATGCTTCTCTGAGGAGAGACTTTCTTCTTTGTCTGTCATGCATTCAGTGCGGTTTGGTTTGGAGTCTCGAATCCTTCCCAAAACAAGAAGTGTTCCCAACTTCTCCTTATGGCTTCAGCTCTTGGAATAAATAGGAACTGTTATTCAGACTGAAGGTTGTATATTATTCTCAGCAGAGGGTGTTTCCAATTCTATTTACAAACTTTAATTAAAGCTGTGGTATAGAAAGTAAATTAGATTGATTGGAGTTGCCATGCGAGAAAATGGTCATCGAATTGAATGATACATGTTAAACGTAGTATCTACGCCGGATCTGATATATAGTAGATACCTTTGAATAAAAGTTATACATTCCTTTCGATAGAATTGCTGAGATCGGCATTCTACTTTAGCCCGGGCTTTATGTTTTGTATAATGCTGGATGAATTTGATCTAATATTTTTTCCGAGCCGTGGTTTTGAACCATTTTTGCCCGGTCATAGGTAACCCTGTAGCTTCTGCAGTAAACTTCTCATCGACTTTGATTTCAACGGAACCCACCCGAGCTTTGTTACCATCAAATGACATTACAAAGGCCTCAGCTGTGGCTTGATAATACCCACTCTGCAATCTGTTCACGAACTCCATGCAACATGCGTTTGAAAGAGCATCTTTGAACAGGATGCGTTTCGGGAAAACATAAATCGGCCGAGTTCTTCTCGTTTCGCGGGAATCACCGTTTCTTCGGCGCCGTTTTATAACTTTCATCACTTTCGAAGTAAATTTCCTTGATTTACGCGAATTTTTGTTGAACTACAGATCATCTTATGAAAGCGTCCCTGAAGCCTCTCATGGTGCGGTGAAATGCAAACCTTAGATTGTACTCACGGAAATAACACGCTTTGAAATCTCGGCTTTACGGTTTATTGGTGTTTAGACCCTTCGAACCTTATCGTACCGCGATGGCGGACATGAACTTGCCATTTACGGGTGTGATCGGATTTAACAGTTGGAAGATTTCAAAATTTACGTCCTATCTGTCATGAGCTTGAGAACTACCAACGTTTGCTTGCTTCCACGGTACGCATGCCGGATCTTGTTGTGGCGTGAAGTTGATCACTTCATTGGCTTCGTGCATCGTGCTGGATAATGAGCACGAACCGTGTTTTATCATTCTGGCGTTTGGAGAATATCCACAATCATGGGGCTCGCTTGCTGCTTTCCACGGTACGCGAACCAGCGAAACCATTGAAACTGCCGGAAGTGGATACTCCGAGCGCCTTGAATAGCGAAACTCGCTTTGGTACATGGAAAGCAAAACCGCGGTGCCATCATTTAAAAATTTCTGTAAAGCGTGAAGCAAGTATTTTCTCCATTATGTGATACCCGCGTCGCGGTATGCATTGAGCTTCTCAGCATTATAGTTACTTTCCCGCGGCACCTTGGTGATGGAAACAACGCTGTTAGCTGTTGGAAGCTATCGCTTTCCACAACACACAATGGTACGAGCGTTGAAGCAAACAGTCATTTTTTGAAATAGAAGACTTTATTTTCAATTATTTTCCTAAGACTACACCAAAATTAAAAGATTTTACTGGGCGAAAAACTCAAAAGAAATGACCAGAGCTACCTTTCTGATATCCACCCATTTCAGTAGAAAGGGCCGGTTTCATTTCAATTAACGGTAGCTCCAAGCCCGGGATGGGCTCTGGGCGGAATGAACTGGACTGGTTTGGTTCCCATTTAGGCGTAAGGTTATTTAAATGACAAAGTAAACAAAGCTGAAACATAAACTATGTACAAAAAAGAACTGGCTTGAAGAAGCCTTATGAAAAGTATAACTTCAAATCCCGTTCGCGAAGGCCCTCTGGTAGCTGCGCTGAAATAGTTTGAAGGATATGAAAGTGTTGATACAGCTTTGCGCCCTCTTGCAATCACAAAAGGACTGTCAAAGAGACCTCCCGAATTTTCCGTGCTTGCCTTTCTCCTATCGGGTTACATCCCACTTCAAGACCATGTCCCACAGCACAGATACCTTCGGGCTTAGTTTCTTATCGAAATTTATTGATCATCCTGGCGATTACAATTCGACTCTTTCAAAGATATTCTCTATCTTCTTTGTAATTTTGTACCCGGATCATGAATCCTCTATGAGTGGGATCGTTTAGTTTCCCTCATCCTCTTCACCATGAATTTTACGAAGGCTGAGTAATGCAATTTTGGGCGGAAGATATGGCCTCGGTACCATATACGGCTTGAAAGGAGATGTACCAATCGATATTTTGCATGTTACCCTGTCAGCCTACAATGCAAATTTTAATTTGGAGTCCCAACCTCTAACATTCTGTTCAAGAAGCTTCTGTATGATCCTGACCAAAATCTTGTTTGATGACTCAGCTAAAACATTCCCTTGCGGATAGTATATTTGTGGAATGAACCCGGTGAATTCCCATTTCTTCACAGAATTTGACCAAATGTTTATCTTTAAGCGCAGTAGCATTATCAGCAACCAACCTTTAGGACAGCCAAACCTGGCGAATACATTCTCCTATGAGAGAAATTCATGATGGCGTGATTGGCATCGGTAGGAATAGCCTCAATCCACTTAATAATCAATCGGTGGCAACCAAGATCCGCCGTCTTTATCCCACTAGAAGGTGGATGGATCTAGCCTATGAAGTCCAGGCCCCATTCTTTAGAAAAGGCAGGTGGTCTCACAGTCACGAGGCGGGGACACAATTGTTTCTTACCTTCAACCCTCTGGCATTTGTCACATCTTTTCCCGAATTCATAAACGTCAATGAGGATGGCCAGCGTAACTGATCTCAGGAATTTTATGCTTATTTGTTGTGGTTTTCCTATAGTGATGTCCTCCGCATTCATTATTGTGAAATTCATTCATGATTTTTTCTGCCTCTTCCTGATTCACACACATCTCAGCGACCGACCAATAGGATTTTTCCAAAGAGCAACAAATTATCGTTTATCGCGAGGAATTCCATGACCACCGAGTTTCAATGCCCTTCTTCGTCTTAAGTCAAATCGGCCGGGATTGATAGAGTTGCAAAATGAAGCGATCTTCTTTGTGCCATTACGCCGTCTGACTATATGGTAGAAACGCATTCACCTTCTTCAATATTTCAACCGATGATTTTGCATCAATACTCATCAGTTGATATGGGCGGTTTGCAATTCTCTTAATGGCAGGTCAGCGAGACCACAGCCTTTTTACTAACTTTGCTGGTTTTATTGCGACATCAAACTCAATTAATCTATCAATCCATTTACTTCTTTTACCGTCGATGTCTGGTTGAACAAGGACATCTTTGATTGAGCTAGAAGGGACAAAAGCAATTACCTGCTTGCGAGGAATGTAGACCTAAAGCCTTTAGTGAAGTTTGACCAATGCATGACATTTTTCCAGCTCATATTTTGTCCTCGACATCTCTCAAGACTTCTTCAAAGAGCAGTAATTTCTTGGTCATCCAACATTCTTACGCAAAGCAACGCAACAATGGAGTATTATTCGAAGCAAACGAGAAAAATGGAAATACCTTGAGAAAATGCTGGGCTAATGAAATTATCGGGTATCGTGGTAATGGCCTCTTTGATGTTGTTGAAGGACCGTCTCGCTGCTTCACATCCCGCTTTATCTCGAGAATCTTTCCTCAACTGTAGGTACATGTAATGTTCTTGGTGAGTTCATCAAAATTCCCAATGAATCTTCTGCCAAAATTAATGGTTCCAAGAAAAGGCTGAGATATCTTTTTCGATCTTGGAAGGGACAAGTTTATGATTGCCTCAACTCTTTTTGGATCAATCTTAACACCCTCCTGAGAAACAATATGTCCGAGTAGTTTTCTCTCTTTAAATGTAAAATTAGACTTTTGGGATTAAGAGAGATACAGAGTATGACGCCGGAATGTCTTCCTCAAATGATGTAGATGAAGCTCGTGTTTTCGAAAAGACGATGTATCGTCAAGATAAATGGGGATGAACTTATCAGCCTTTCGCCGATGAAAGGGATATCCATTGCTCTTTGAAGCGTAAGCCCACATTCATGGGGCAAGGCATTTTTTTATACATGAATGTACCCCATGGGAGTGAGTGAAGGCGATTTTCCGCATGTCCGGGTGAACAACAATGCAGTTATTCAGAATCCATCGATAAGGAGACATTACCTTTGATCACGACACATGCATAACCATATACTCCATCTTGGGAGGGTAATTGTCTTCACGGAGCACTTGATTGATTTAAATCAATACAATTGATTTCTCGTTTTCTTCTGGCCTTTTAGATTAACGTCCACTTTCACGAGTATGCGAGTGGATGATGATATGGGCGTCCAGTAGTTTCCTGATTTCTTTCTCCATCGTGGGCAGCGACAAAGGGTTGAAGGACCTGAGCTTCTAATGGAATGGTTTAGTATCCGCCTTCGAGATTTGTGTTGAATCACTTTACAGTATGAAGGTTTTGGATCATCCATATTACCAAGCAAGATGTCGGGAATTCTTTTCAATAGTTACCATAATCATCATACCTTTATCGGACAAATGAGAGGAGCGGATTGACATATGCAGGGTGGTATTGGACATTATGCGGAAGACATCGATTCTTTTACTGCAATTTCCGATGCGTCATTGTTATTCGAAGAGCCTCTCGATGGACAAACCTTCGAATTCTATTTGCGTGGTGTGGAACTATCTAGGTAAGAACGCAATCTTGTTCTTGAGCTTTGAATGCTCAATTCCATCATCATGTTCGTTGTCTTGTCAATCTGTAACTCTGCAAACTCATCAACTACAACAAGGAATCGAGTAAGTTCAACATCATCCTCAAAAAAATTCCAAAATTTCACATTTAACCGGGAGAAGGTATGTCGATTTAGTTTCATAGGATTTGTGAGACGAGGAGGAATGAGCGTACATCTTGTCCTGACCGATGAATCTGCTTCCGCTATTTCATGGCTCTTGGCACGAATGTGATTTTGAAATATGCAAAACTTTTAATAGCCTCTAAGACTTCATCCCTGCAAGCCTTAAGTCTTACATGCTTTGCTTGGAAAGATTTGTTTACTTGTTGGATGATCAAATCAGCATCACCAAACACTTGCAATTTTCGGATGCCCTTTTCTTTTGCTGCGTTTAGTCCTCAAAGAAGTAATGCTTCATATTCAGCGATATTGTTTGTCACTTTAAATTCAAGTTTGTAAGACAGGCCAGGAATTGGAAGTCTTTTTTGGGGAGAAATGAATACTATTCCTACTCCAGCTAACTCTTTGAATTGCAAGCAGATCAAAACATAGTCGAGGGTCATCTTACGCCTTTATCTGTGGGGCATGCGTAGAGAACAGTGCGGTGGTTTTCACGGTGACAAGATTAATGGAACGGTAGTCACCAAATTGCAAGATGCAAGATCCAATGTCGTATCTAATGCATAAATAGGATGATTTGATGGGTTCTTTTCATCTCTGATCACGTATGCTAATTGAGACTCTCTATAAAGTCGCCATTCACCCTCAAAAGCGAGGGGATAGTTGCATAGGAAAGGTCCATCAGGAGAGTCTGCAGAATTCTCTTCATCCAAGACCTTGATAATAGACACCGGGTGCGAGTGTCTGACTACCACTATATCCATTACCACTGCGGGTTTTCATTTGGCGGCAGGTCAGAGTCCGCGATAAAATCCTTAATCATCCCAAGGCATTTTGACTTTCGAGAATCGAAGGAGAAGACGTCATGGTAAGGCTTGATTTCATTAGGATTAGATCGGCAATGACCTTAGGCATCAAGTTAATGGAGACACCCGGAGTCCGATGAAACAATTGTAATGTCTTCTCATGGATATTTAAAGAATATAGAATGGGGGCAACTTTCATCCCTGTCTTCCACCATTGGGGCGAGAGTTATAGTTGGCTTATGCGTCATAGATATTTAGGATATCGACAGAATGGGATACTGATTGTGGATCTAAAGTTCTTAGGATATCTCTTTTAAACATATCATTCTTCATCAAATCAACAAAGGGGCATTGGAATCTTGATCTTTGCAATTCAACTTCAAAATTAAAAGAATAAGGAGACTTATCAACAGTTTTATCATAAAATTTTACCTTGCTTGAAGGCGTCTTGGTCATAACATTCGAAAAAAGATTAGGCACCGGTATGGGAGGCTGACAATCTTCTTGGGAAATTTTGGAACTTTTTCTTTTTGAAGATGGCGAGGGTGATCTTTTGGTATGGTCATACCGCTGGGAGGCGGTAATGTGGAAATGTTGTATGCACTGGTATATAGATTTAGGCCAGGAGTTGTATCGATCTTATCCTGCGTAAGATACCATCTTAAGGAGATCACCATACATTTTCTTAGTCATTAGTGATTATTCGTAATCTTGTTGTGTGAGATAAAATGCCGCATCTCATCCCCGACACAATGAATGTCACCTTCCACCTCTTCTTGCTCTTCAATTTGTCCTTACATCCATTACGTTATGAAGAGGTACTCTTATTCTCTAATCATCATTCGAATTCCTATCTCTCTGCAGAATTTGAGTTGGTGGATTGTTTCTCCTGTATGGAAAGGCATTTGGGTTTCTAGGGGCAATATTACTTGGCTCTTTTGGTCTTGTCGGTGTCTGATTTTGAACTTTCAGCTTTGACATTTATGATGTTAGAGTGTCCAACATTTTAGCCATCTTTTTCCATTTGACTGTTTGAAGAGGAAGAAAAAGACTCAACAGCAGGCTTCTTCCTTTCAGCCCTCCCTTTAAGCTTATGAGAGGCTGTGATGTTCGATTCAGCAAAGAGTGCATCATCAAAGCAGAATTGGCGTCTTCTTCTCTTAAGATAGTAGACTCCATCAAAGTTTGCGGAAAATGTTATTTTAATTTGAGGCATCGCTTGGTTTTGATTTCAGCGGGGAATCTTAGAACATTTGTTGAATCTTTTAATAAAATCGGGGGCTGATTCATCATCTTTTCCCTCTTGATTCCGAATTCGGACATGTAATACAACAAGTCTCATCTCTCTCCCCAATATTTCAAGAATTTTGCATCCAACTGCTCAATGCCATTAATAGAATTGGCTGGCAATTCCTTAAACCATTTCCGAGCTTGACAATCCAAGCTCTGAACAAAGACCCTCATCCAAACATCCTCCTCGAGGAAATGTTTATCGCTTTCCATAGAGCATAGAATGCCTCAATATATTCCCTCTGGCATGTATTCTCTTACATGAACTTGGTATGTACTTAGTATCGCCGGTTGGCATAGAAACAAGGGATTTGAAAGCGAGAGACCGGAAGCGTATCTACATTTTACTTTAAATTTGACTTCCATTCTAGTCATATTTTGACCCGTCATGATGATGTACGATGAAATTTAGGTGAAGATAGGAGATAATGAAGGGATATGAAGCGATTAGAGGGAGATGAGGAGGATGAATGTAAAAGAAGATGAAGGTAGGCTCTTGTGGATCTGAAAGAAACTTCTATCTCAAAGGGGCGAGAATGAAGTAATGTCGAGGAAGAAAAAGATGGTTCTTATTGACTTAGGATGACTTTGTACTTTTGAACTTACAATTTCAACAAGATTGCTCGAGATAGCGAAGATTGAGCATGAATGAATACTGAATCACTTACTTGTTGGAGATTGGAGGAATGCATGTCTTTGTAGCTTTGCCCTTGATGATTTTTCCGGATCGAGAAGGCTGGTACGGAGACCTTCACAGGTTTGCGGGTGTAAGACTCTTGCAGAACCACTTTGTTGATGGAGTCATGATAGATGATTACAACACGATTATTACCGATAACTGTCCTATCATCAAAAAGCTATTTGTCGCCGTCTCCCAAAATTTGAACTTCAATCTCCTCTCCCGACAGCGTCATGATTTATTATCCTCCGAGGGAAACTACTTAGGGTTGTAAGCTAAGTATGCCTGGTAGCTTAAGAATTGAATATTTTTTAATGGGTGGATCAATGGGATACTACGATAGTGCAATGAAGAGATTATTTATCAGAATAACTTAATGAACCGGTGCTTTTAGAAACTGTAAATCAAATGCCAAATAACAGAAAAGGTATGAAGAATATAGCTTAGACAACCAAATACATTGGAATCGGTTTATGCAACCAAATACATAAATGTCACGAGGGTCACACTAAACAATGTGAAGTTCCTCCATTCAAATCATAAGCATAAGCTGAACTAAATTTAATGATCACCGATAAGATGGATGAAAATCGATTCTGATAACAAAGAAAGCTGTGATTTTGTATTAAGATAAGTAATCAAAACGTAGACTCAAATTTCTCCAGAATTGAACCCTTGTTTGATTTCAAAATAGGCATTTATAATGCCCGAATCTGATTACCGAGATCCTAAAACGGATCACATTTATTAAATAAAAGCAGTCCTGTTTTACTTAAAAGCAATTTATAACCATGAAGTCTTCAATAGCAGAGAAAATAGTATTGAGCTATCTTCATCATGCAAAATCCTTCATCCTTTCTCCGACTTCCATCCTACTTGAGAGTAGTGAGGTAAGCGTGACACACAATATTAATGGCTTGTTTCATTCCTCCAATACTCATGGCTTAGTTTTAGGATATGGCATTGAAATTTTATTCAAGAATTCCTCGGATGCTTTAATTTTGAACCGTTTTGTATGCCATTTAATGATGTATGACACGTTGGCATGTCTTCCAAACGAGTTTGAAACAAACTATAGTGATCTCGTCCACAAAAACCTGGCTTCAGAGCTTTCAACCGACGTTTGAAAGGAGATTCCACCGGGTTAGTATTGAAGCTGGCTTTCCACATTCTTGGAATTGGCGAAAAGTGGCAGGAATGGCATTGGCTTATGATATCTTTGCAAGGAGCTTTTCTTCAAAATTTATTTCGCTGAGAGTGCGTAGCTTTATTTCACTTGCCATGGTGGCCTTTTAGGCACAAGACTTGCGGTGGATGGAACTTTGCCCGACTTCGTTTCAATACGATTAAATGCGTTTGAGGTGTCGAGCAAGCAGCTTTAGTCTGCTGCAGTTGTTGGTGAGTCTTTCCTTCTTCCTTTTCTCCTTAGCGCTCTCCTTGGCCAACCGCTGAATGTTGCATTAGTTTTGAGCAAAGTTATTGATTCAACCTTTATATCTTTTTCTTCATCCACTCATCCAGCGGGACTTCTGTTGGGCAATCCAACTCCTTGGGTATTTGATTTTCGAACTGTTGCTTTGGGTTTCTTTGGCGGCTCTCATACCGGTACACTCAGTATGTCATAATTTGAGTGCATTAGCGGTATTGAACTCTTAGCGACATGATTGATCTTTTATTGATTGAATAAGGTAGAGTAGATTAAAGAGGCTTTTACGCATGCTCTACCGACGGCATGAGTGAAATACGTACTGCGCCGAATTTTAATTTCCTCTTTAGTGAGGTTTTACCCCTGGTATCTCATCTTCTGAAGGTGTTGCTATGGCCCTTCTTCTCTTTATCCTGCTCTGAGGAGAGACTTTCTCCTTTGACCACATCCTGTTCATTTGCAATTTGGTTTTGTGTTTCAAAACCTTCCCAGAGTAGGAAGTGTTCCCAACTTCTCCTTATGGCTTCATTGTAGAATAATGAGTTTTATTAATTCCAGATGACAAGAGTTGCAATGTAATGCTTGAAATTAGAACTCATTCTATTGAAAACTTTAATTAAACTGTGGTATAGAAATTAAGGTAGATTGATTGGAGTTCCTTTGAAAAATAGTCCATCAATTTAAAATGATACATCATTAGCTTGTCGTATCTACCTTGAGATGTGATATATAACTGAATAACTTTGAACAAAAGTTGCCATTCTTCATCCAGGTATGAAACTAACATTCCTTTAGCCCAGGCTTTATGTTTTGCTTATCATACTAGGATAGAATTTGAAATCCTTTTCGGTAGAGTGGTTTTGAACCATTTTTGCCCAGTCGTAGGTAACCCTGTGGCTTCTGCAGTAAACTTCTCATCGACTTTGATTTTATTAGCGGAACCCACTTGAGCTTTGTTACCATCGAATGTCATTACGAAGGCTTCAGTTGTAGCTTGATGATACCCACTCTCTAATCTGTTCACAAACTCCATGCAACCTGTGTTTGCAAAACATCTTTGAACCACGGGATGCGATTCCAGAAACTTATAAATCGGCCCGAGTTCGTTTTAACAAGAATCCACTACGTTTTCTTCATCCACAGTTTTATAACTCTGTCTTTCAAAGCCCATTTGTGATTTACGCAAATTTTGGCCGAGACACGGTCATATGCTGCTTTGAAAATTGCGTCGCCAGCTACTCCCTCTGTGTTGAATTGAAATACAGAAGCCTTAAGGTACTCTGGAAATAACACGGCAAATCTCTGAGCTTTGATTTGATGAATTAACCGGACCCTCTGAACCTTATGCATGCACAAGTAGCGGACGCTTGAACTTGCCATTACGGGTGTGATCATGGTTCTTGGCGTCGGTTACAAGAAAAGATTTCAAATGTCCTATCACATCATACGAGCTTGAACTACCATGATTGCCTGCTTCCACCGGTAGCATGTCTCGGATCTTGTTGTGGCGTGGGGTGAATATTTCATTATTTACGTTGCATGCGTGGATAATGAACCGCGTGAACCGTGTTTTGTATCGACTCTGGCGTTTGGAGAATATCCACATCATCGGGCGCAAACACTTTCACTTCGAAGCCGCGAACCCTTCGGAAACCCATTGCATTGCGGAAGTGAATGCTTTCCCTTGGTACTTTCTGATATGAAAACTCACTTTAGCCGCTGAAAGCAAAACCACGTACCACATCATTTAAAAACATTTCTTAAAGCAAGTATTCTCCCGATATCGTTCCGTGTGGAAGTATGCATTGAGCTTCGTAGCCTCGTTACTTTCAGTACCTTGAGGCTGATGAAACGCCGGTACATTGGGCTGTTGGCTCTCGCTTTCCATGACGCACGATAGATACAGAAAGAACCTTGGCGTTAATTTGTTGAAAGCAAACTGATCATATTTTGAAATAGAGACTTTATTTTCGATTGGCTTCTAAGACCACAAAAGTCGGAATTTTACGGTAGAAAAACCGAAGTGACTTGAAGGAAGATGCTACTGAGAAAGCTATGATATCCCACCAAAATTCGGTCGAAAGGACGGTTTCGTTTTAGGAGTTAACACTACACCATACTTCTAACGAATACTAACTCTTTTTACAGAAGGGACAGTGGATTCAAAAGTCCATCTAATGGATAAAATACCCTTTATTTTTAAGATACCCCCAACTCCGCACAGATGACCATTGTTTTGTGCCGCTCCGTCAAACCAACAAATAGTCTCCAATATATGATCTGGATTTTTCTTTATCCTGTGAAGGGCCCGAATACCATTCTCTTCGCGCTCAATTTCCATCATACTTCTAACCAGAATACTAACTCTCTTTACAGAAGGGACATTGGATTCAAATACACATTTATTCCTCTCCAGCCAGAGATGCCAACAAACGATAATAGGGATTTCTTTTAAATGTTTTTCATTCTTCATCCAGGAATCTAGACATGAACTAGTGGATCAACCAATCTAGCTGGCCAAAAATTTAAAATGATCTTTTAAGTTACTCCACAGAGAGTGAGCAAACTGACAGTCAACCAGAAGATGATTAATAGTCTCCATATCCCTACAACAAAGAATGCAGAAACCCGAACCGCTCCAACCTCTTCTTTGAAGAGAATCCCAAGTAAGTATCTTACCTTCCAATACTAACCAGAAAAATAGTTTAAGTTTAAGAGCCAAATCCTAGGTCCAGATCTGTTTACGCCAGAAAGGGAGGATAAGTGGCCAAAAATTAGCAACAACTGCATTATATACATTTTCTGTCGTGAGAACACCCGATTGGTCACCTCCCATCCAGAGTAAGCTTTCCTCTCCCACCCGAAGATAGATCCCAGAATCAATAAGCACCCTCGTATAAGAAGTCCACTCCTATGCCAAAAGACCAGAGAGTCCCAACTCATCACTAGACTTCCATCGACCGATTACAAAACCTCTGTTGTGATGAAACTTCATTTGGTACAGAAAATAAATATTGTCGGCCCTCAATTCCTTAATGATTTCGTGAGTCAAAAAATAACAATTCCCCATCCCAAGTACCTTATCAATACCAATCACAATCGCATCACACCTACGAGGCATCCAACTCAGCCAATGAGTGATGAGAGGTAATGATTTCATTAGACTTTTCTAGAAATGTAAAGCCATCAATTGTGTAGTCTGAGCAGATCTGAGCCAGGTCTCAACAGAAAGGTATGGTAGGTACTTGTATTTAATCACCCTATGCCAAATCCCCTCCTCTGTCAATACTCTCCACAAAGAGTTTTTTGCAAGCACTCGACTGAAAAGAAATGGATTTTTGAGCCCCTAGCCTCCTCGATTTTTTGGTTTTGCAAGTAGACTCCAGTTACATAAATGTAATCCTTGTTTTTTACGCCCACCAGTCCAAATAAAATAAAATATCAACTACCAAATTTTGGTGAGAACGGATGCAGGAACTACCGCTAGTGACATCCAATACACCGCTTGCATTTCCAACACTGCCTTCACCGAGATGCATTGATCTCCCAGGGTCAACCAACAATTGCACCTGTATTTTATCCGTTTGTCAAATTTCTTTAACATCCATCTCTAGACTTCTGTAGTCAGTTTTTTCACTTTAAGGTAGTATCCTAGATACTTGAACCCTGCAAGCACATCCAAAAAATTATAATAAAAAAACTCTTTGAAAAGTTCCATCTTTGCTTCCTCCAAGCCCGCAAAGTGGAGAGTTGATTTTTCTAGATTAATACGTAAACCCGATACACTGTAGAACTGATCCAAAATGTGCTTAACCAACTTCCATTCTTCTATGGAATCATTCGTCATGATAAGGACATCGTTGAAAAATATAAGATGTAATATTTTTACAATCTTGAAGACCTTTACCCCTGTCAATTATCTCGTTGCTTTCTTCCGATTCAGCAGAATACAAAGACTCTCCATAATAAGAGTAAAGAAAAGAGGTGATAGGGGGAACCCTTGTTGGAGTCCCCACTCACTGCATAAAAATTCTGAACACTCTCCATTGATTAAAACCGAAAAAGTGGCGCTTGTCACACAACTCATAATCCATGAAATGGAAGTCGCACTAAAGCCAGTTTGTACCAAAATAAGCCGAAGGAAATCCCAATTTACACAATCATATGCCTTTTTAAGGTCTAATTTTAAAATCATATCCTTCTGTTTCTTGGAATGGATGCTATGTAAACATTCAAGTGCCTTCCCCACCGCATCCAAGATTTGTCTTCCCTTCAGGAAACCAAACTGTTCGGTGGAAAGTGCCCTTAAGAGTATCAGACTGATCTTGATGGTTCTCACTTTGGAAATAATCTTGTAGAAGAGGTTACAAAGCACTATCAGTTTGAAATCCCCAAAGGTACAAGGGGAATTCTCCCTTGGAATCAATACCAGAAAAGTAGAGTTTAAGGCCTGATTTATCTTCCCCCGACACCTCGAATATTCAACCAAAATATGAAGTTCATCACCGACCAGATCAAAAAACTGGGTAAAAAATTCCATGGTCCAACCATTCGGGCCCATACTTTTATCTTTCGCAAAGTTCCTAAGAACCTCCCAGATCTCAGATTTAGTCACTTGATTATCTAAAAGAAAATTGTCTTCATCGGTCACAAAGCGTTGAAACTGCCTGACGAGGGTAGCTTGTTCCACCAGACCACCAATTTCGACCAAAGTGTAATGCTGTTTAAAATATATGGTCACCTCCTCTTTGATATCCTGTTGTCCTCGTATGATCTTCCCATCATCAACCTCTATTTCCCAAATATGTTTTTGATTTCTATGGGCACTCACAAACTTATGGAAAAAATTAGTATTATGATCACCACTCTTTAACCATATGGCCCGACTTTTCTGACGCCAATTTTTCTCTTCTAATCTTAG